>VZTJ01004571.1:1662972-1738496 GCA_013397795.1 Orthonyx spaldingii
TCCTTTCCTTTCCTCGCCTCGCCTCGCCCCGCCCCGCCCGCCCCCCCCCCTCCCCTCCCCCCCTCTCGCTTCCCTTTTCTGTGAGAACGAGCCAAATTCATATAAAATATTTCAAAAACAGGTTTTGTCATTATTCATTTTGCAATTTTATAGCTTGTTTTTCTGAATCTTGCGCTTAGTTCAGTAAAATTTACTAGCTTCCCAATTTGAAGCATACTTTGCAAAATACCCTTAAGAATTTTTAAGGCATTAGTTTTCTCTAACCTCGTAATTTCAGGTGACTTGTGGAGAATCCCATACCTTTACAAGGCTTCCATACCTGTTGGAAGCCGTGAGTTGTGCACTAGGAAATATCTAGGCATAATATTTATTTGAAAGAAAGCTAAGGCACTGTCAATTTTCTTGTAGTTTAAGAGTTCAGCAGGGCAGAATTACTTTACTGAGAACAGAAATAGAACTGACGTACTCTGTGACATTCAAGAGAGTTCTTTTCTCATTTTCCTTTTAAGACAGGAAACAAGATTGGCAAGAAGACAGCTGAGGAATGTCATCACATGATGAGGAAAAGCTAGAGTAAAATAAAAGCTTCAGAGACCAGAAAACTAATGGAGGGACAACCTATAAAAAGCAAATGGGTGTGATGGTCAAGGATTCAAAAAAAATTAATAACAAAGGTTTTGGAGGAAAGCACCAAGTAGAGCATGCCTATCAGCACCCACTTATTTCAGAAGGAAAACAGACAGTCAGTGGAGCTCTACAGCATGGTGAGAGAGGCAGATTAGCAGATTCAAGCCCCAGTCGGAAAAATCCCTGGACAAAACCGTCCCAGGTTAATCTGAACACCTTCCTACAGTACATGAAGCAGCAAAATGGATAGTTGAGTACAGGGTGAGTTTTGCTGAACAAATGAGTAAAAGCACATAGGAAAAGAAGGACCTCAACTAAAGCATTTTGAAACACAAGTACTGTTTGAGGCTGAAAAGAAAGGGACTTAGCCTAAGCATGGGAAAGTTGATCCCTGTCAGCTATAAACAAGGCAGCACATAAAGTAAATCTATGTCTTAAACCACAGGGAGGAATGAAAAAAAAAACAAAACCAAAACCAAAACCAAAAAACCAAAACCTTTATCTTCCATGCTTTCAAACCATGAATTTGAAGAATTTTGACTAGATGAAGGAAAAACCACATAAATCTAACTGCAGAAAATCAGTCAGGCATCCCAAAGACTTGTGAATTAGAGAAAGAAATGCAGTGCTTGAGGGACACAGAAACTGAGAAAATCCTTGTGTATCCTCGAATGACAGACCCAAAGAAGTCTAGGGAGCTAATCAAAGCATTTTAATTCTAGAAAGGCACCCCAACCCAGAAGGCTCTGTGTGTGAGCAACAGTCCATCTGAATTGTACAACTGACAAAGCAATACTCAACAGGATTCAATCTGCTGGACACCATGAAGAATATGATATACAAAGATAAGAATGGGGGGAAGAAAGAAGATAAAAGGTAAGTAATTTTAATGAGGGGCACACAGGTGGAGAAAATCAAGTGTCAGATTATCTTGTAGATACAAATCAGTGCTAGCAGTGTGGGTCAAATATGTCTTTGTTCTCACTGGGATTGAATGCTGGAGATGTCACAGTAGAGACTGCTCCCTATTTCAGCCTGAAACTGGAGAGGCAATTAGAAGGAATTGAGTGGAGTGAAAAAACTTCAAGATACTTCTGAATTTCAGGAATATGAAAGCTAACAGGTTTAGGAGAAGATGAAAACTTATCACTGTGCAGAGAAAACAGACAAAAGAATAAAGAGAATCACTGTGAGGATTGTGGCAGATTTTGTGCTGAAGGTTTTATTTTATGTGCTATATGGAGTGAGCAACCAGATAATCTTTTTTTTTTGAGATACATGTTTTGAGGACTTTGCCTCTGTTACATCAATACATAACTCTGCAAGATGTTTCCTTGTAGTGAGAAGACAGAAATTGAGTGGAGTAACTGCATGCTGTATTTGCACAGTTTACCTGTGTATTGTGTGCAATGTTTAATTAAAAGGCAAAGGCTGAAAAATGTGAAGAAAAGCTGCCCCTTGGTTTGTCCAAAGGTGTTGACTTGGGGTGGAGTGAAACTGTCTATGGAGAGTCTGTCCCTTGGATTCACTGGGGCTGGAGGTCACTTCTTGTAGAGCTCCAAGAGAAGTAGTAAGAAGCAAACCTTTTGGGGATAATGGAACAGCGAATAAAAAGCCAAAGGGGTCACTGTGTGATTTCTGTTGCAAGTCAGGAAACCCTGGAAAGCTGTTGTTCTACCAACAAGAGTGGACGAAAAGACTGATGTGTCAATGGAAGGGAAGCGAAAAAAAATGTTTTCAATGCCTTTTACTGTAATCTGTGACATACCAGAACTAAATTTCATTTATTTGATTGATCTGTTCTTGTTTGAAAGCTGATAAACCTAACTGTAAGCATTCTATGCCTCTTAGTGGGCTACGTTTTAGAAAGCAAAGAAAGCAGTTTTGTGAAAGGCAAACCTGGGGTTCACAACACTTGTCACTCAAGCTACAAATTTACTAACCTTTGTCCCACAGATGGGCTGGAGAACTGAGAATTTTTGTAGCTTCTGGGAAAAAATGTCCCTGTCCTGCGTTGTCAGAGTCCAATACTTCCTGATCAAGCTCTTTCAGTTGCTCCATGCATGGAGGCTGTAATGTTTAATGCTAAATTTACTTATCTGAAGATATTTCACATATAAGATTTCTGATTTAGTAGGGCAATGAAAAATATACTGAAAACACAATCCAAATTACAAATGTAAGTTACACTTCACAATACAGCAATTGCTATTTCCTGCTCAATCACAATGTGACTCCCTTATCAGCCTCTATAAAATGCTCACCATCACAATACTGGGCATCCACCCTTGTCAGGAAGAAATACATGGGTTGAAGACAGTTCAAGTCCATTGTTTCCTTTGATATATTTTTGCTTATTGTCTAGCTTTTGCATTCTGTGTTGGGGTGAATCATGTATTCACCTCACCCCTCTATGATAGCTCAACTAACTCAGGAAAATATTCACACTCTTTAAATAAACTCAAGGAACCACCGGTTAAAGCACTCAAATGTTGGTAGGTGTTTATGTAAAGTAAAGGCCTACCTCTGGTCCCCCTTGAGTTGAGATGAAGTCAACTTATTTGAAAAAGCTGAGTTCAGTCACACCCTGCTATATTTCTTGAGCTTCATGGACATGGGGCCCTATCCCTTCCCCTCTGAGTCTTCAGTTCAGAGGGTTTTATTGTTCAGTCATGTGAGGTGACACACAAAATGAAACTGAAATAGGACATATTTGTGAACTGTAAAGCAACAAAATTCTTTGGGTCAGAAGAAATTCTTAATTTTGAGAATTTTTGCAATGGTTCATTTTAGTACTGACCTTTTTCTGATTGCTTTTAATACACATTCTGTGAAACTTGAAGTAAAAAGGTCACATAGAAACGTTTGTTTTCTTTACTTTAAGATATGTCAGAGCAAGTCACTTCGGTAATTGCCAGACAGGTTCCACTGATGCTATATTTTGAGCCAGAAATGAAGTCCCTTCAAAAAAATTATTTTGCTTTTGTCCAATCAGAAATTTGTTTCTAGTTGTCCTATCTTCTACACAGCTGGGGAAAAACCCTAGTCAGCTGCATCTAGCATTAAAATGGTTAGAGCAAAATGTGCTACATTACACACAAGAAAGAGTCTTAGGTCAGTTACTTAATCAAAAAGAACCAGCTGCTATTTATTCCTGCTCAAGAAACAAATGGTAATGATAATTCCAATTTGACATTATATGTCATGTATTATGTTACCAAAATAATTTTTTTGTAAAGTCAAAAATCCTGATGCAATCGACTGACACACAAGACTTCAATTGAAACTGGTGTTCTGGCATCTATCCTCAGTCTAATAAAGTAACTAGGGTCTTAAATCTTATGCTTTTATGCATTACTAAATTATATTTTCCACTGTTAAAGAGTTTGTATGATAGGGAAAAGTAGATCTTCATCTAATATGAAATGTAGGCAGATCTTGCTTCAATTTGTAAAATGGCACATAAATAACTTGAATGCTGTCACTGTGCCTGTCTCATTTTTCTGGGAACCCTTCCATTATATGCAAGCACTCCCAGGAAAGCAGCAGAGATCCTTGTGATGAAGCAGCTACAGACTGTAGAGAAAGCAATCAAATGACCCAAACAAATGACAGATCTTGTTGTAGATAGCATTGATCCACAATACACCTATTCTCTGTTTGGTAAGAAAAAGGGAGGTGTAGAATATTTTATAGACAACTAGTACTTTTCTGTGCTAGGAAGTGCCTTCATCAGAATCAAATTTCCATCAACCTCATAAGCAATTAGAGAAAATGTCAAACTCCTGATAACATCTAGGGAGTTGGTTGCTATTAGAATGCATGATAAGTAGCATACATGTGAGATGGCAGTTGAATTAATATACTGGAAACCTTTCCTTGATTAATTTCTAGTATATACGTCACATTAATCAAGGAATCTTTCTACTAGGTTCAATTTTATAGGTGTTTTACTGTCAGAAGATTTTATTAATGAGTATGTCCATCCTCGAATATCACAAATGCTCTCAAGGCCAAACTGGAAAGATACTAGATTTTTTTTCTTGTTCGTTGTAGGTTTTTTGACCTTCTGGCTGTACTGGGAGGAACATCAACTTAAGCAAACCATTGAGAGTAAAGGATGTGGTCTCACTGAAAGAATGGTTTAAACTTTACTTGTGGTGTCAACTGGTTTTTAAGCAGCCTCTTTATCACATTGAACTGCTGTGTCATACTTTAAATGACTAAATGACTTGCGAGATATGCCAATTTTTTCTATAAATGCTTTTACTCCAAAACAGAAAAGAAAGAATTTCTCTAGTAATTTGTATCATACATTATCATGGAATCATGGAATGGTTTGGGTTGGAAGAGTCCTTAAAGATCATCTAATTCCAATTCCCATGCCATGGAGGCAGGGGGGTGGGGGTAGCCTTTCACTAGACCAGGTTGCTCAGGGCTCCATACAACATGGCTTGGAACACTCCCAGGGATGGGGCATCCACACTGCTCTGGGCAGCCTGTACCAGTGCTTCACAGTAAAGAACTTCTTTCTAATATCTAGTCTAAACCTGACCTCATTCAACTTGAAGCCCTTCCCCCATCACTGCATGCTCTTGTAAATAGTAACTTTGCATCTCTCGTAGCCTCTGTTAGGTACTGAAGGCCACAATTATGTCACCCCAAAGCCTTCTCTTTTCCAAGCTGAGTGGCCCAAATTTTCTCAGCTTTTCCTTTTTTTTGCTTTGCAAAATATCACATTTCTAGCTATTTAGTATGCTCAATATCACTGTTTCACACTAAAAGGGATGTGTACTCTTATGTATGCTCAGTTCACACAAATACTTAACTGAGCAACATTTTCAATTTAAGTTTTCTTTAGTGGACATGGTGTTAATCACAGAAATGTAGAAAAATCTGTGCATAAAATATATGTCTTTTTGCCTATTCTACTTGTAAGAGTAATTTGCTGCTCTGTCTCTCAAATATTGGTGTCAGTTTAGCTGCTCAAATGCTAAATTAATTTTAAATCTCCACTGTCTATAATGGTTATAGTTTTCATTAGTAGTTGAATGACAAATGTCAGTTAACAACTAGTCATAATGCTCACCAGAGAACTGCATACTAAAATCTATTTATTCAGATATGGTAACTTGGCACAGTCCAAGAAAACAACCTGTAAAGCATGTGTTTTATTTTCCTGAAGGATTTACTTTTCACAACGCTTGTCTCAAAATTGAGATGGTTTATGACATTACAGTTTGAAGCCTTGGAAGTGGCTTCTAGTTTCTCAAAATCAATCAGTAGGATTGTGTCATTAAAAAAAATGAAAAAAAAAATATTAAATCTCTGAGAAGCAATTTGTGTAAAAACCCCAGTCCTCCCAAGACCCCCAAACAATACAAAAACCACACTGTAATTTCTGTTCTGTGGTGTTTCCACAGAAGTGAAGAAACTGAAGACAGAGGCGCAGCACAGATTTTTTGCCATGGTTTAGCATTTTGAAAAATATTTTATTCTGTCAAATCTCATTTTGTAAAGGGCAAAATTCTTAAAAAGAAAAGACTGTATCCCAGCACACACAAGATAGTATTTAAGTCTCTTTATCTTTTATACTCTTACGGGTGATGCTTTAGGAGCAAGTTTGGTATGAGTAATAGCACTGCAGGTTTTAAGGTGAATACTAGAGAAGCTTAAAGCAAAAGAGCCTTAAGCGTGCCTGCAGGGAGATTCATTTTAGCACAGAGAAAGAGTACTTTCCACAGTGATGTATTAAAATTCACAGTGCTGTAATATCATATGGGACCAAACCAGTAATGGCTTCACTGAAGGCAAAAAGCAAAGTTATAAGTGACATTTGAAGCGGGTCCTTATGTTTTGTCCCAGGATTTGGTTTGATGCATATATAAACATGCTTATTTTTATATTTTTATATTTCATTTGGAAGCTCACCAGGTAAACAAGCTTTTTGTTGCTTATAAGAAGACTACAGCCAGGAAGTGTAACCTCTCAAATACAGTGGATGTTTCAGATGAATACAAGCAAGATCTCCTGTGTGCCCTCACCGTGCAATGCTGATCTATTGAACCAGACAAAGAAATAAGTTATTCACATATGCTGTTGCCCAGAGGCAAGCAGGAGAAATGAAAGTAGGGGACCAGCTCTTCAAAGATTGCCTCCAGCGATTGTTAGTTTTGTCCATTTCATACCTTGTTTCTGAGCACCACTTCAAAACAAGGCAGGTGAATATAATCCTCTCTTTCAATTTAAAAAGTATTGAAACACTATAGAAGCTTGATTCAAGTGAAACTGAAATTATAATTGTCATAAGACAATAAACTAAAGTTTCATCTATTCATGTATAATGCCTTTCAAAAGGAATGTAATAACTAAATAAGTAGTTCTGCGTAACATTGAAATGCTCTTACTTTGATTGCTTTCCTTGTGGATGAAAGGAGCCTTAACCTCATATCATAGAGAATAAAGTTCCTGGACTAAAATATAGATATATATTTTCCTTAGGACCTGTTCTTTAGGAAACATGTTTTCTATTTTTCTTAGTATTTACACTAGCTGACTTAATAGACAATGTTAAGGCATTTAAGACAGTTTCATAAGAAAAAATTTATCGAGTGAAATGGTATTCACACAATTCATAAAGGTATCTCTATTCAGCCACTGACTGCATTTTTCAACCCTTTGATCAGACTGGTTCATTTGAAAATTGCAGCTCTTGATCCTGATTACTAAGAAAAAGACAACACTCAAAAAAAGCCCTTATCTAAGGTGTGATTATCCATCTGGCTCACACCAGTTATTTCAAGCTGTTACTGCAGCCCATTTTCTTTGCATTAAAAAAAGAAAATACAGTCATTCCAGGGATATCCTTTAGGGAAGTGTTTAAGTAAGAACTAATTAATATTCTTTTAGCATAAAAGTGAAATTCTTACAATGATATTTTACTCTTGAACATGCTTATTCCGGTAATCACTTGCTCAACGTCACTGTTGTGTCCTCCTGGCCACTGTGAGGACAGGTGGTAGGTATATATTTGAACCAATACTGGTATTGTAAAGTACAGGGCTTATTCTCTCAGTCTGCTTCCAGGTGTTCCAGTCTTTCTTGGACAGCATGGTCTTTCTCAGTCCTGAAAATACAGGATTCACTATACAGACTGCTTAACGAGGACAGTATTCAATTATCATTTAGAGGAGATCAAGACAGTTGTCCAGCAGCTTCTTTCTACGTAAAGCCTTCATTCTCATTTCCAAGAATTTAACAAATTTGTATGCATCGTCTCTCATGTTCCCTTATTGCTTGTTTTCAGCCTGTAGAAATGTATTTTGTATCCTCAGTTTTCATCAGTCCTTTGACAGACCATATATTTCTCCTCATTAGTTTCTCATCTTATAGCCATTGTATATTGGTACAGGATTTTTGTATATCAAATTCTAGAGCTTTACTTTTGTTGTACAGTTACAGTAATTTACATATTGTACATTGCATTTCACTACCTCATTATAGTATTTTCTTGCTCTGCACTAGCTATAGTGCAAACTGTAGAAATTTTGGAGAATTCTATGTTATATTAATGCTAAAAATATTTTATTATAATAATGGTTTTTAAACAGAAACATGGCTGTGATTTGTACTCAGGTAATCGATGCTGCTCACTGAAATGCATTTGTTCATTTGTTTTGTTAATATATACTTTCAAAGAACAACATTAGGGATAAATACATTTACTGAATATTCTGCATGGGTTTATAGGAGGAGGCTCACTTGACCAATATTGATTTATGCCTGGTCAGAAAACACACATGACATTAGCAGAAAGCATCCTTTGCAAGGCAGACATTCGTAGTTTTCACAGGCAAGAGTTGCAGTTGTTAGCAAATGCCCAAAATTCATTGTTACTGTCTGTTGAAGATGTCTATACCAAAACAATGCTGGGTTTTTCTTCAGGCAGATTTCTTATGACTCAATATTATGTTCTTTGTTTAAATTATTATCATCTAACGGTGAATAACAAGATGCCTCTGTAAGCAGATACATTGATTGACTGCATTTCAATGTCGGTGGAAGGTATCTAAACCTACTACTGTTTTTGCACCTCAGCTGAAACTGATAGCTTTGGTGTCCATTAAAACGGTTCACAGGAAAGAAAATCAGACCAAAACAAAAAGTATTTGGTTCAAAAAGTTTGCATTTTTGTTATTATCAATACATTACAGGAAGACCTATCAGTATTTGATAGAAAGTCTGGACTTGATAGAATGCCCCACACTACATCAAATAGCTCACTGTTTATCAGAATATTGTTTCTCTGAGTGTTTATATACATATTACTCGAAAGAGCAAAAAATTCGTTAATTTACATTAATCTGAGACAAACTTTAAACAAACATATTTGTTACCCAGCATGACATTTCCACTTTCATTGTTCTTACATGTTCAACATTTCCTTATTCAACACACTAGCCAAACCTAAGATAGGAAATAAAAATTTTCATTATGATCATATTCTCAACAATTACTTTTTCCAGATGCCATTTCCTTTCAACAACCTGACCTCTGATAGGAATAGTTTTTCCTTTCATGTCTTTCACATTGCCTCTTCTTTAAAAGAAGCTGGGCTCTCGCTTTTTTTAATAGTAGATTTCTGCTGTTTTCTCAAAGTCTGTTGTAGGACACATCTCTCCCTCTAGTAGCAGACAAGTTGAAAACATGAAGTAGATGTATAAATAAGACAGATTTTTCATTGAGTACACCTGTTTTCTAGGCTGCTTGTGCAATGATACACTTTATCCTGATTTTCTTCTTTTTCTCTCTTGAAACACACTGTAGTTTATTCTGCGGGTGAGATAAAATTATATAAACAATTCCTTTCATTCCCGTCTATTTCCCCTCTTCAGTGAATGTATTCAAGTAACTCAATATCTAAGCTACCGTAATCACTTAAGGAATAGAAATGGTGTTCTGGAAAACTATCACAGAAATTAAAAGGATTGTTTTAGTTGTAAAAATTCACATAATGCTTATTCTACTAATAATGAATGGCTATAGGAAGGAGACAACAATTTCAAATATATGTAAGAGCTTTCATGGGGGAGAAAGTATTAATAAAATCTAACACACTAAAAGTTGAACTGATTAATTATTAAAAATACCTTTTAACAACCTGTATATAGCAGAAGAGACTTAAATGTAACAACATGTTTACAGTGAATATTTCAGTTTCTTAAATTTTGAGTACAATTCTCAATTGCTTCTTCTGTATCATGTCCCCGGTACACAGGAAACTCTAAAAGCTTGTGATATAGGCTATATGTACTCTACACATACTGTTCTGTTGAAGTTTTCATTGAGAGACTAGATTCAGTTTACTGAGTTTTGCTGCCCCACACTGGGATTACAAGAAACTACTCGACAAAAATCTAACTGAAAGGGAAAAAGCTGTCAGAAAAGCAAAGTAAAGGTATATGAAAGTCATGCATTTTTGTAAGTTTCCTGTAATTTCTATAGTTCAACCATATTTCATTTACCTTTAATTGCAGCATAGGCACACCAAGTTTTTGTGCTTCCTGTGAATTTGTGCTTTTCATTGTTTACAAGACCTTCGCTTGTTTCTAGCTTTTCTTCTTTCTTTGTCATTTCCATTTTCTTTTGTACAATGGACTCGCAATCGCAATATGACCGTAAGTACCTAACAGTTGTATCAGTTTGTTCATTTTATGGGGCCATATTTGACATTGTGCTGTTGATAGAATTGTCCAAATCATGAAAATATTTCCACAGGACTTTATCCCCCCAAAAATGATAAATCACTGATAAAGTTATGCCTCAGTCCATATGTGGAGGATCAGGCAAACCTGGAAAAAGGTTTTGTCTCAAATGTTCTGACTGTTGCAACAGGAAAGTTGTTAATGGAAGAGAGGGTCCTGTGAAGATGGCCCAGCCCTGTTCTGAGCCAACTCCCTATTCTGCCTTGAGGCTTGTCATCAGTGCTCCTGCATCAACTCCCTCCCCCTGCTGCATCAACTCCCTCCCCCTGATGACTCACTTCCTGGAGGGCTCTAAAGGGCTGTCTGTGCATGCACAAACAATATAATGTGAATGGTGCAAAAAAACTTATTTTACAGAAGAGCTGTGCACCAAAAAACAGGAAGTGGATTGGTCCTACTCTCTCTCTTCCTCCCCTCACACCTGTTGACCACAAATCCGGACCGTCCATGCAGGAGGAGCAACGCAGTATCTAAGGACTGGTGATCTTCTTTCTTCTCTTTCTCTCTTGTCAGTCTTTATTTCTCTCCTCTGTTGCTTTGTCTTGGCAAAGTGCAGCTATCATATTCTTGTGCTGTACTCTGTACTGAAGTTTGCTGTGAGGATTGGGAGCTTGTCAAAGGGTGTTATAAAAGATAAGGACTTGTTAAGCCAACATTTTTGAGACTAAATAGTGGACTGATCTCTGGAGTCAAGGAACTATACCATAAAGCATAGGAGTTCCCTGACATGTGGACTGATGTCTTTGTTCAGCTCAATGAGAATTTATAACATCACACACCAAGCAGATCCTGATACTGTATTCTGCTCATGATCATGATAAGTCTCAGTTCTAAGCCCACTTCTGATGTGACCTGAATTGTAGCTCAGTCCTTGAATTATTATGAATATGGTAATATTTCTTGACTGGATAAAAGGCTTAAATTTGGGGCCAAAGTTCGAGAAGACTTCTCCTTGGTCAAAGTATAGTAGAGGCAATAACAGAGTGCTGAGCTGCAGGGATGGATGTTTTCCTGAACAGTTCTTCCAGGCTCTATTCATTGTCATTGCTCAGAATTCATGGTTATGGCCCAAAACACCCTGCTTGTGTTCATTCTGAATAGTTGGTTTCATCTGATTAAATCACAGTTTGGGCTAATGATGAAAGCTAATTGACTGAAGCAAAATCCAGATAGGACTGATGGACTGGCGTTAATGGAATAAAGAATTAAATCCTTGAAAGTTAAGGGAAGGATAGCATATTTTCCTGTAAGAAAGGTTTTGAGATCATAACTTGCAGTCAAGTTTGGATTTATCCAATGGGATAGTGGTTGCTCCCAAGTGACCAAGATGCACACATGCGCTTAACTAGGAGACCGCAAAATTCTTGCCACTTAGAATTTGGTAATGCTATTGATATGTTTACCTTTGGAATATAAATGTCCTTTATTTACAGTTTAAATCAATGACAGATGAAAACTAGTGTAGATGTTTCCTTTTTATGCAGACGTTTCACCCTGAATACTATCAGTCCTCTGTGATCCTTTACCAAGTGGTAAATAGGAAGGATAAGTACTTGCTTATTTGTGAGCCTGTCTGTTATGACATCTTAGTTTTAGTAGGAAAGTATTGATTATAATTAGAGGAAGAATTTATCTGGTTGTGTGTATCGAAACAGGCAGGTAGCCAAGGGCAACCATCAAACTGCAGCCGAAATGCAAAGAATGGATTTATTACCTTTATTTCATTACCTTGCTGACAACACCAGGCGGCAGACACACAGGGACACAGGCTCCATTAGGCTTAGTTCAGCCTAGCGAAAGTGGCAGGGATGGTGGTGGGGGCAGGGGACACTGCTACCTGCCCCATTCCAACAATAGGCTTTGTAGATGTCTGTGAGTGTGTTATCTCTCCACAAGAATTCTACTTCACAAAACAGGCAGAGGATGAAGAACATTAAGTATAAAAATGGAGTTTTCTCACACTGGAATTTTTAGCATGCTCAGCTGAAAGGTCAATTGAGTGAAACTATTCCCTCCTCCTCACAAAATCTTCCAGTTTTACCCCTTTCTTCCCAACACTGGTTTTCCACACATCTTTAGGTAAGCTTCTCTTTTTGATCTGTTCTGGTTTTGGCTGGGGTAGAGTAAATTTTCTTCATAGTGTGAGACTGGGTCTTAGATTTGTGATGAACAGAGTGTTGATACAGTGATATTTTCACTATTAATGAGCACTGTTTAGGCAAAGTCAAGGCCTTTACTGCTTCTCACACTATCAGCACACAAACAGTTGGAAGGGGACACAGCTGGGACAGCTGATACCAACTGACCGAAGGGATATTCCTGACCATATGATATTGATTCACCAATAAAAGCTGTGGAGAGAAGGCAGAAGTTGAGGACATTTGAAGTGATGGATTTTGCCTTCCCAAATAACCGTTATGTATGATGGAGCCCTACTTTCCTGGGAGTGGCTGAACACCTGTCTGCCCATGGGAAGTAGTGAATTAACTCCTTGTTCTGCTTTGTTTCTATGCATGGCTTTTGCTTTCCCTATTAAATTGTCTTTATCTCAACCCATGAGTTTTCTACGTTTTACCCTTTTGATTTTTTCCCCACACCAGCAGGGGAAATCATACAAATGGTTGAGTGGTGCTTAGTTGTCATGAAGATAAACCACACCACCATGTTTGGTTTAGAAATTGTCTAAGGATATGGCTTTTACGAATATATGGAAATATTTAAGACAGATTTTTTTTTATCCACTGACATTGTACAGATAGCAATGATTTCAATTGCTAACTTAAGTTCCTGCCAGACACCTTAATAATCATGCTTCTAATGTCTAGATCAATGAAATAAAATACATGCTTCATTGCACTACTTAAGTAATATATTCGGTTTTATCTGAGTCAAAAACCTTTTTTGTTCTTCTGTTCATCTCCGTGGTTTACATGATTCTATGACAAGTAATGAAAAGACATATTTATACCAACTGCAGCCTCACTGACACCGTATAACTATCACTGCTCTTTGCAACAGTGCACCCAGGAGCAAAAGTGAAGGCAATTCCATGATACAGACCTTTCACACGCTGATGATTTTACATGGGACAAAACAATAAGATTTGCTTGTCATTTGCACATAATAAAAACATGCTAACAAAACACTGTTCTTCTCTTAAACTCAGTTGATATCTCCAGCCATGAAGGGAGGAAAAACAAGTAATAATTTTCAAAAAAAAATTCTTATTCCTTAGTACAGGAGTTAATAGCTGCACTAAAAGGCTGTTTCAGACATGATCTCAGTCTGGTCTCTGGAAAGGTACATGCTTAATTCTATGTACCAAACAATTGAATTGACAGCAGTAATGTTTCCTGTTTTGATAGTCTCAGTAATATAAAATCAAAGATTAACAGTGAAACTGAAATTATTTTTTAAATATAGACTTTGTCTTCAAAATTGGCCTAGCATAGGCTTTGATGGTTATTGGTGGCTCTCTATGAATACTGAGTAATAAAATAATGCAAAATTAGAAATAGCTCAAAATCACTGTAGTGGTTTATCAGTGCTTTTCCAGTAGTTATGATTGAAATAAGAGAACTTAATTTTAAATTCTTTTTTATTTGATTTTGGTATGCTACTATTAAACTGAGAATTCTAAAACTAATTTTGAAATAAGAAAAGATCTTGATTAAAACCTTACTTATGAAATCCTACTTAGCATCTTTGGATTTGCTCTGCCATCAGTTCTGTTGTTCTTCAGGAGTTTCTTTTCTTGCCAGATGCAGGTTTCTGAACACTGTTATTGAGCATTTTCAACTTTCCATTCCCTATGTGGAGCTTCATGTTCATTCACAGACTTGGTTATTAGTTTCTTGGTTGTTTAGGTTATGAAATGACAGGTCCTTGGAGGAGAATGTGCTTGTCCTTCTTGGACATTCCTGGAGACAGCTACTTCTGCACCACACCCTCCATGGAGTCTGCCTGAAATCTAATAACTTGGCTGCCAAGAAGTGCTTTCAGATTTTGCTGCTTCTTTCGCTTTCTTTCATCCCCTTCCTATTTCAAACATATCAGAAAGAGTGTGTCTCCAGTCTTCATTTTCATTTTTTTCTGTGACAAATGTGCCAATCTGTTTTCTGGGATGGTCTTCTTGTATGAATATATTTTAAAATAAGTGTTTTAAAAGAAATATCTTTATTATCAGGGGCATATCTATATGTGAGTGAACTTGCACAGTCTTAAGCAATATTTTTGTCTTTTAAAAATTTTCCTTGGCTTTAGTTTGGTCTTTTTGTGCTCTGGAGAAATGATTATTTGCATGCAGTGCAAATGAGTCTATCAGATGAGTTCACTCTTGAGCCTGACAAATTATGTGAATTTATTTAAACTAATATTCCTTAAACTAACATGTAAACCTGTGTATTCACTTTTCATGCTTTTGATAAGAATTTAATTTCTCTCCACTAACTGAACAGGGGAGGGAGCAAAAGTACTGTTCTGATTTTCTTCATCATTAATTCACAATGAGCTAATGCATAGGGAAAATCAACTCAGGTTTGCTATTTAGACCCTCTTTGAAAGGAAGTTAAGTTGTTCTTACTCTTCCCTTTATACAACCCCACTTCTCACCCCGGTGTCTATTTCTGCTTAGAACTTAGGCATCATCCTTCCCAGAAAGCTTAAGATGGTTTTTCGGTTTAAAGAATTTATGACTTGTTAGGATACATATCTCCTTTTTTTAATCACAAGAACAGACTTACCAAATTGGCTATAGCATGCCCATGGTACAAATCTTTGTCCTCAGAGCTCACATTTAAGTTTTGAATGCTCAGCCTTTTCAGTGAAACTCAAACTTTTACAGAATGAAAAAACATCTACACTTCCCAGTCGCTTGCACAAAGCATTGTATTTGGTATTAAGAGTGTAACAGTCTAGTCAGGGAAGAGCTGTTACTTCATTACTGCAAGAATACAATTGTTTAGCTATTGATGAACTCAACTGAGCTATAAAACAGCAAAAAGACAGGCCAATTGTACCTGTCCCCTACTGTACAAGTAAGGAAGGATAGTTTCATAGGAATTTTTTCCTCCTCACAAAATGGAATTCCAATTCTCAATTTGTTCCAAATAAATAAAATGGAGAACAAAGCTTAGGGCTGGTACTCTCTGGTACAGTGGCAATAAGCATGCCGATGTATTTTACATAAATATGAGCAACATGACCTTGAAAGGGGAAAAGAAAAACTTACATTGCTGCATTTGAACACGAATAAAGTGCAGTAAACAAGTCAAAATTCAGAAAATAGAGAACAAGATAAACACAAGTGAAATGGAAAGAATATTTTGCTGAATATAAAAATAAGAACGGTTGGCAAAATTACAAACAAGATATGCAGCATTGGAAGCCTGTCTGGGAGATGGGTAGGTAAGCAGCACAAATCATTGTGCATGAGAATGAAGAAAAAAGAAGACAAGCCTGCTTCAGTTCAAACTTCTTTTGCTGAAGAGCTCTCAAGTTTGATCACCTTGACTTCTGCAGTTGAGGCCACCCAAGACAGCATCTGTCATTGCTAACTATACAACGTCAGCTCTGTGTTCTTTGTGTCTTCACAGCTGATTTATATTCTAGGTGTCAAAGACAAACAGTTTTGTACAGAAAGTGTTGACAATGTATAAGAAGCAAACATTAGCATGAAGTGTGTTGATAATAAATTAATATAGTAATTTTCTATTGTAAATGTAAAACTGGTAGGATTTATCACTCTTCTAAAAGCTTCCATCACATGGATCTGTAACTTCCTTCCTGTTAAACACATACATACATCAAAAAAAAAAGTTGTTGCTGAAGTTTTTAAAATAACATGAGATGTCACTAAACTAAATCTTTTACATCTTGTGGCATTTTATTCTTACAGGCTTCTAGCAAGTGAGTTGGAGAATAGATGGTGCTAGTCACTAAATAAAAGCTAACTTGTAAAGCTTATAGGCTAGGAAAATGCTAACATCTTTTGCTTCTGTGAATTATGCTGGGTACTTAAATACCTCTTCTGACCTGACAAAATACTGAAGATCATAATTTTACAGTGTGTTTGTACTGTCTCAAAAAACATGCTGAAACGTTCCACAGTCAGACAATTTCCAGACATCAAGCTGTCACTATCATCACAATTTTTGACTATATATAGTTGCCTATTACTAACAAGTAGACACAACACAAAGTTTGCAATCTACAATGTTTCCACAAACTTCCTTGGATGACAGAGATTAAAACTCAGCTATGAGGATATTATTAGGGGGTTTGTGCCTCTCTTTATAACAGGCACTTTCTGGGAGAAGCCACCTCCATTCTGCCAAGTGTGTAAAATAGAAATCTTTCTTCCTCACTTTTGTGTGTCACTTTTAAACTGCTTGTAAAATGTTGTAGGTTTAAAACTCCAGAGAAGAGCCACAAGGTGAGTGTCACCGTGGCGGGGATGGTGGCAGTGGTGGTGAGTAGAGTGTAAGATCAAGAGGGCTGGTGCAGGGCTCTTTCTGGAACTCAGTAAGGAAAGCCCAATGACAAATGGCTTAGAAAGATAACTACTTTAATAAGAAAGAATGAGAAGAGAAATAGAGATAGAAAGTGTTTCATCTCTTCAGATGCTGGACACCCCACATTAATGCAGCATCATTTGGAGCCTAAATGGATTTTTCCCATGGTGCTTTGAAGAGCAGGTGCTGTCCATGGAGAGAAACTGATCCTTTTGGTCATCTGAGCTACCCTGAGTAATGTCCTCACAAGGAAACAATTCTGTTTCTAAAGGGTACTCTCATAGGACTTCCTGCTGCACAGTTAGACAGAGGCAAGGCCAGGCAGGCAGTATAATTGCAGGTTCCAAGTGGGATATGCTTTCAGGCTCCTTGTGTAAAATGAGTTGGCCACGTTTGTCCTGCAGACAAGGATCGTGCACCACCACAGAGTTCCAAGCCATGCTGGACAGGCAGCACAGCACAGGCGTGACCCTGCTCAGGTTAACTTTGTGTAGATCAATGACTCCTAAAAGTGCAAATGTTTCTCAGTTAGGATCAATGCGCTGGTAGAATAGAATAATACACAGGGTTGATTTTCACAAATGTTGAAATTTATTAAAGGAGCAAATTAGGAAGAAAAGAAATGTGTATCTTTAGTACATTTTAATACAAAATGCTTCAATGCATATATTTTCCCTATAAAACTGAAATTGCTTTGGACAGAAAACAGGTATTTAAAGATCATGGCCTTGGTGGGAACACTTCTATACATGAACATGAACTTCTACACATGAAGGACTTAAGGTACTTAAGCTTTCACTATTTTGTTATAGTAGGTATCAAGCTGTCTAAAGCACCTAGTCCTGTCACTGTAGTAATAACATGCGTAACACTGGCTTCAGCACAAAACGCAAAAGATGATTAAACTAAGAAACAAGGAGAGGAGGGAACTAATTCAAACATACTAGTGCTTTTGTTTTTCCTTTGGATTTTTTTTAAGTCTTCAGTCTCCAATAAAAAACTGTGTGACAGTGAATTAATCAGCTTCACTGTGTGTGTTTAATGCAGACATCTAAGTCTGACGAAGAAAAGATTTTTCAGTCCATATTTTCTTCAGCTTATCCATTGGGTGACACAGGCATTTTTCCTGCTTAATATCCTCTGAATGTTAAAAGTCTTTGCCAGAAGTATTCAAAAGTGTGCCTAGTATTGCATTTCGAAGACACGTAAGAGTTTTCTGATTGTATTTCAAGTGACATGATGAACCAACTCTTAAAGGAAAGCTGTGTAACTGTGTCAGTTGTAGCTATGCTGTGCTGGAGATGAAAATCCCTGTGGGGAGGATGAAATGATGAAACAGCTTTTGGAGTGAAGCTGACTTGTGCCTGGCTAGTGTGGAGGTGCACAGAATGGTGTTGGGTTTATTGTGAGTCATTCTGTGATTTTGCAATTTCTGAAGCATGCTAGCCTTTCTGCCAGCTTGTTACCTTAGTCTTTCCTTACCTCTTTGCTCTTTATTCCCTGCTCTTGGCCATGCAATCCTACCTCTTCATTGTACTAGTCTGGAGCTTTCTGGATCCCAGTTGCTTGTCCACTTTGAGCTAAATTGTCTTTGAGCACATTACTTCACCGAATCATCTCACAATTCTTTCTTCCACTGTGCATTCTATGCTGATGAGTCTTTCTTTTTTGTTATTTGCCAAATACTTTGAGTGTTTAAAGTGAATAACTCACTTAATTGGCAGTAGCCCCTTTATTTTCTTTTTTGCGGATCACTTAACTTTCTGTCATCTTAATGAATTAAATTTCCTTACAGACAGATTTGATATGGGCACAGGCATAAGCACAAAGTAAGTAGTGGATGAGGTATGAGGAATGGAGATGGAGCAGAAGAGTAGCTTACCATTCCCAGGAGCAACAGATCCTCCTGTTTGCTTCACTAGATTTGATGAAACTATGTTCTTCAAAGAGACAAGAGTAACTCCTGATGATGAACGTCTTGAAAATGGTTGTTCAGGGAACAGAGGTGGACAGTGTAGAATAAGATTCACCAATTAAGTACATTTTGAATTGTGGAACTGACCAAGTTGGGGGCAGCTCCTACAATGTTCTGTAAATGTTGCTGGAGGGCATTTCAAGATAAATGCAGGTCACATTTTGTGTAGTGAAACAGACTTAAGTGTAACTACCATAATTTTCATGTACCTTAACCTTTAAGTTATGTGAGCATGTTTGTTGGTGGCTTGCACAGAGACATATTTCTTACAAACACTAATGCTTTAGAGAAAAAAATTAGTGTAAATGCTGTTACTTAGGCATTTAAATTGGTGTCTTGGTTTTGAAAGTTTTCAGTCATATCCCAATTTATCTGTTTTTAGCCTCTCTTCAAATACAGCTGTAGAAAATAATTTTTCACCATCTTTCCATATTTTTTGTCAGTATTGGCTGTAGAACTTCTCATGGCATGGAAGTTATCATCTACTATTTGTTCTATAGCAATGACAATGTTCTATTACCAGCAATGACTGAAGCTTTCTCTTTGTCTCCAGAGCCTGACAGATTGATTCAGTTAAATTGACACAAATATCAGCACGTTTTTCACCCTTAGTCTATTAATCTATGCTTCACTTGTCTTAACATCTTGTGAGCTATACTGCTTTCACAGAATGTCTCAATCAGCACTGCTGAAATTGTGAACAGACACTACCATTGATCTTAGGAACTAATATAGTGTGGTATATTGTCAGACCTTGACAAACAAATTCTTTCCAGATGCCAAAGGACCCATAGTGTTTAATGGGACCACTCACTGTGTTGTCCCACAGTCCTTGGCCATAATTCTCTCATGTCTCCAACTATGCATATTTTTCTATGCATCAACTAATGCTCAGGGTGTTTGGAGGTAGTTGAATGTCACTGATGATGCATTGGTTTATGCATAGCTTGCAAGGACTTACAGCCCTTCGTAGTAGTAAGGAGCTTTATAAATATGAAATTATATCAATGGCTTCAGATTTCAGTTTGCATATACATAAAACCCAGCTATTTTCAATGAATTTGTGAATGTAGCTATTTTATTACAGATATTTTAATTAAAGAATAGGATAAGTGGGGAAATCTTAGTAAACCAGTCAACAAAATTCAGCAATAAGCAATTATTTTGCAATCACATGGTACTTGGTAGATGTAAGAAGGTAATTTTTATGATTTCTCCGATACAATTTTCATGTAAGTTTCAGAGAATAAATAATCATGTCGTTACAATAATTACATTGCTATTATCAAAATAAACACTAGAAACTTTTTTCTTTCTGATTAAGACTTCTTCTAAGATGACTAATGCAAAAGAAATAATAACAATATAAAAGAGACACTACCAAAATCTGAAGTAAATCACACAGGAAAAATGGGCAACTTAAAAAATAGAGGTGACAAAAATGAATTGGTTCATGTCTGTTTCCCATGTACTAGAGTCAGAATATATTTTTGAATTGCATTATAATCTGAAAATATTTAACTGCTACATTGTGTGTGGAATCAAAGACATTCATCTGTGCGTCTTTTAGCAGGAAGATTCTTATTTACATTCACTGAGCCGTTTTGTTTTCATTGTTCAGTGGTTGTAAAATTTTCTGATTCTGGGCTGTGTAGAATTTCTCTAAGGCCTGCAAAAATTGCAAGGATGTTTAGCAGGATTTGCCAGTGTTGATGTGGATCCGCTATTATTACAGAAGAATTGCAAGAACCTATATTGAAATGTAGTATTTAGAGAAATGTGCTCTGACCATTTATATTTAGTTGAGCATCTTGGTGAATAATATACATATTTCTTCATATCTGATGTCAAATCAGAAATCCGTTTTGGTTTTGAACACCCTTCCTACTATATAACAGGTATAAAGTAGGCACATTTATAGAGGATATATATTCCAAGATAAAATATTCTGACATATTTCTAAAGGGCTTGAATTTTAATTACCATTGTTAGCAACAAAAAATTATTTGGCATATTTCACTGTTTTGTTGCCTGATAGGGTTGATGCTCTCCCAGTGTAGCAGACACTGTAACTCAAAATGGTGGTAAAAAAGCATTATCCAACAGGAGGAGCAGCTTCCCTGCTGTGCCTGTTGCATTTCATCAGTGAGCTGTTTGAATAGTGTTTAAAGGCTCACTGAGATACAAAGACTGTTTCTGACCATTCAAATACCCTGAAAGAATAATGCTGTGACCTATACTATAGGAAACAGGTGGAGGGGTTCTTCTGCTCAGCAGTGTTTTAAAACAAATTGGAAAGATTGTTTATTCTCTGTGTTTATTTCTAAATTTATATATATATATATATATATTTTAAGAAACTTGCATATTGTGCTGTGTAATTGCCTTGCCGTTCCTGTTGCAGTACATGTATTGTGTCCCTTCCTTCATATTACTTCTTTCCCTGAACCAGATTTTTATTACCCGTGCAGTGTTCCCATTGCTACTTTGTTACTCTGATTCCCTTGTGACTTTTAGAACAAATTTTCTCTCCTTTCTGACAGGAGGCTGCCCTGTTTCACTTTCTGCCAGTGAAAGTATCTTGCACTGTCACAGTCCAAATGTGCATGACATTCTCAAGGTTTGAATCTGTCATTTGTTTCTCGGTAGACTATGCTACTAATTTTAAAACTTGCTGCTTTTTCTTAGGCAAAGAAATGTTCAAGTAGCTCTTTTTAAAGGTAGATTGTCACTGCACATGGTGGTAGATGTATATTAGTAATTATCCTTTAGGAATTAGTCCAGTAAAATAGGGAAAAATCTATAATTTTTCTACCCTCACTGGAGACTTTAAATATGCAGAAAATTGTCTTCATGTTCCTTTTCTGAAGATTAGTGACTAGGCTTAATTAATCTTTGAATATGAAACTGAAATGAACTCTGAGCCCTCTCAATTCCAACTTCTGTGCCTGGTTTTATGAGGAATAGTGGCACACTAACCAGGAAATCTGAGACTGAAATCTGTTTAGGCAATTGTCGAGCATGCAAACTCATCTGTGAAAGAAAATTTATTTCTTAAGAATGTGAGGCTTAGAAAAATTATAATTTATATAATTGCTCCCTATACATTTTGATTCTCTTGAGATAATTTCAATGGAATTTGATGGAAGAATAGCTGTACCAGTTAATTGAGCTCCTGTAGGTCTTTTAGCAGATGGAAGGAAAAAGAATCAGTACCTCCAGTGTAAGTCTAACATATAACAGCCACACAGCTGACTAAAACCCAACATCATAGAAATATTGTCAGATATTGGTGCAGATTCCAGGGTTGGCTGCTGCTTGCCTAGACTGGATGGGTATTCTGAGTGACAGAGAAATCATTGAGAGTGGTTCACCAGGGTCTGGAAGTCACAGGGTAACTCAAAAAAGAACCTGGAAATATTACACATGTATGAATATTAAGCCAGATCTTCCCAGGCTTTATTTAGTTCCGCATTCAGTGGAGCAGCAATATGTGATACAAATTTGCAGAGAAGTTAGTTGATTCCAAGATAAAATACTGTGTCTTTGCTTGGGTTGTTTTTTTCTTTGTTTGTTTGTTTGCTTTGGTTTATGTTTTTTGGGGTTTTTTTGCCTTTTTTTTTTTTTTGACAGAGAAGCTTTTGACCACATTTAAGAGAAAGTGAGACAATGCATTTATGAACTGACACCTAAAAAACTGGTTGGAAATAAAGCTGTTCTCTATACCTTCTTCCTCTGAAATAAGTTTTTGAAATACTATTAAGTAAAAGGAAAAACTATCCTTTGACAGTGCAGTAAAGGATGAAACTACAAATTTCTCTCACCAGAAGACTTAATATTACTTATGTTCACGTTGAATATAATGATATTTACAAATTTTACTTTGTTTTCATTTCCTGTTTTTCAGGAGGTGAACAAGACATTACGTTGTGCTGGAAGATGGAAGATTAGTTTTACTGATACTCTTTAGATTTCCTATATATTTTTAGCCAATTTCCTTAATCACTCTGTAAAGCAACTATGTCTGAATTTGTCCACACTGCATGCCTGCCTGGCTGTCTCATGTGGCTACAGTATGAAGTGGAATCTTGTTTACTAAATCACAGCTCTGCTGCACTTACTTACAGTTTCTGTGCAAGTAACCGGACTGAAATGAAGCATGACTTCTCTTAATCAGAAAGAATTCTAGATCTAAAGAATTTATTATCATGTCTAAGCGCAAGTAACAATGAGGACTTCCCCTGCATGTGTTTTCAAATAGTATTTCTGAGGCAAACAGATAAGTGTTCCTGTTATTGTAGGAATTAGACAGAGTTCTATTAGCCAGGGTTTCATTAAAGGTACAGAAATTTGGCAGAAGATAAACCTGCTTGCATTCCAGCTGGTCCTCAGAGATCAGAGGTGTTTGCTGTGTCTGGACTTAGTTTCTGATTTCACCTCATTTCCTTTCTTAGGGATGTGAAAGTTAATGTTAATAGGGCTTAATGAGAGTCTTGGTGACTTTGGTCAAAATTTATAGTTGATATAAATGTAAATTAAACACTTTGGTCCTCCTCCACCCGCCAATGCAGCCATAAAGCCTGTCTGACCTTTACCAGAGAGTCTTTGCACTCGTCCTTATCTCCTTGAAGGACCGGATTCACAACACGGCTTGTTATGCATGGCAAAGGAAGAGTGAGTCTGATGGCTCGTCCTCAGGCTGTGTGGCCTCTGCTTCACCGCAGCCACCCTTCAGGTGTCACCCTTGCTTGAGTAGGTGCAAGATCAGCAAGAGGCCCAGCTCATATTTTGTTCAACCAGCCTCAACGGTTCTTCACCAACCGAAGGAAAATCTGTAGTACGTCTGATAATTTATCACAGCTATAAACACTTACATGTATATTTTCCTATGGAAACTGATAAGCATCATTAAGGAGTTAATTTCTTTTAGAAGGGGGGAGGGAGAAAATAAATTTATTTCTCCTAACTGACAAGAAGCACTAGCTTAATACAATAGACCTACAGCCAATATGAAATTGTGATTGGTTTCTTTATTTAATATCACAGAATCACAGGACCACAGAATGGGTCAGGCTGGAAGGGACCCCAGTGGGTCATCTGATCCAACCTGCCTGCTCAAGCAGGGTGATCCTAGAACACGTGGCACAGGACTGTGTCCCGATGGTTCTGAATATCTCCAGTGAGGGAGACTCCAGAACTTCTCTTGATGATCTGCTATAATGCATGGACATAGCAGAGGGTTGTAGAAGATAGGTTGCATGTCAAATATTTTTAAAATATTCTATTCTCTAGTTCATGTTGCTGCATATAATAATTTTACTGTGATTGGCTGTAAATGAATTAAAATGCTTGGGTGCCTGATATATTGCTCAGTAGCTAACCTGCTATGATCTTATAAAAAAGTCATTAAGCATTGCAGTGAATTATGTCTGAGTAACCTGTCAAATCCTAAATTATTGATGCTTTCTATCAGGGTCTGAAAAAAACTGTTACTAATCATGCTGTCTGCATGAATAGAAACCCAGACCAGATGAGTAGGAGAGCTGGGCAGAAGCATAGTTTGAGACGCTGGTTTCTTCAATTCAGTGAAAGGGTCGAGACAGGGACCCAGAAAGATTGGGCTGTATCTCCTGAAAAGCCAGAGAAGGGGATATTCTTTAACAGTTGTTTTCAGAACAATAATAAAATGGCCCAAACACTGTAGCACTTAATCTAGGTGAGATAATATGGCTGGATAGAAAAAAAGCATAAAATGCTAACACAATCAAGCTCTTTGCCACAGAAGAAATAGAAATTTTTCTGTTCATATTGGTAAACAACTTCTATAAAAGTACAACTCATGTACTGCCATATTAATACAACTCTATATTCCATTGATTTTTTGTGAAGAGGGGCCAAATAGTTACTATGGAGTTTTTCAGTAGGATATGGAAAAATGTATTCCAAAATAACTACTCTGAAGGCTGGAAGTTTCTCCTACAGAAAATTGTTAGCAGTAGTATTAGTGCTGTTTAAAAAATTAAAACCGGTAGCTCTGTAATGAATAAAATGTAATTTCACCTTTTAAAATCAGATTAAAAACCTGAACTATAATAGGTAAGTAATGAGAATTTGTAAAAGGGAACTAATCTTCTCAAAGTAATTCTGAAAAATATATTGCATTAAAGACTTTGAGTTAATTTCTTATACTCTGCCTCTAATCACAGAACATGATAATATTTCATGTTTTACCCTACACTAGTATCATTTGCAGATTATCTGGAAAAAAATGTTCTAATTTAGAGAAGTACTTACGTATGTTCCTAAGCTTCTGGTACTTAATATAAAACTAGGAATTTAGACATTTGAGCTATCAAGCATGCCATGTAATAATTAGACTACATACTCAAAATTGTTGCTCCGTAGATGCCTATAAGTATTTTATTTAAATAAGATGGAATAAATGTTTGGCACTAAAATCTTTAAACAAGGCAAGCCTTCTGGAAAGATATGACCCTTCAAGATTCAATAAAATATCAATTGCTGCATCTGTACTTACGCCTGTAAGTAATTTTGCTCCTAAGAGTTTTTTGTTTGCAAAACTTCCATTGCAGAAATGCTTATACATTTCTATATTTACAGTGGTAGAAAAGGAATTTCACTTGCTATTTATTTTCTGTTGCCCTTGGAATATTCCAAGACCATTGAATTTCTTCTTTTTGTAAAAATTTAGACTTTTTGTCTGTATCATGTGCAGTATATATCTGACTTGAATTTGGTTTTGATGATATCAAGATGACGGTCATTAATGTGACTTCATCTCCTCCTTTTCTATATAGAGTTCAGATAATAATGGTGCAGGCCAGCAGTTACTGGGTAGAAATATGCAAAGAACTTGGGGAGTAAGAACATTGAGGGAAAGATGAGGAATGGAAAACGTCGTATATGGCTGATAGATGAATGCAGCAATTTAGTTCTGTGAGAGAGTGGTTCAGAGAGAGTTGGAAGAGTAAAAAGTAAGAGAATGTGAGGATAAATACACTTCATATACTTACAAGGAAGAGTAGCAAGGTGCAATAAGACTGTGGTGGTAGAGGAGCAAGAGAGGGAAGTCTCCCTCTTCAATGAATGTGTGTTACATTCATTGAAAGCGACATTTTAAAATGCAACTTGATGAATTGCAAATTGAAGATGATTATTACATGAGCTAGGCAAATATTTTAAAAGAACATAATGAAGCCATTATGAAGAACATTTTGAAGCCAACTCCATACTACTGAACCAGTCACAATAAAGGTAGTATAGTGGTCATCGGCAGAGAGTAATTTATTAAAAAAAGAAAAGAGATCAGAGATCAGTGGATCACTCCACGTTTTACTTTTCAAGCTAATCATGTGGAAAATCTCACCTACCTGTAAAAATGGTTTAAAATAGTTTGTAATGTCTGTATGACAATGAAAGCTCTGAGGGGCCAGGAACTTTGATTTAAATGATAGATGTAAAAATCTGATGCTGAGCTACCACTTTTATACAAAATTAATCCTTAGTTCTAAACATTCCTAATGTCTTTTGTCTGAGCTGTGTATAACAAGCAGTGAAGTGAAGATGACTTCTATAAAGTCATGAGATGTATGTGGCTTGTTCCTTAACTTGGTAATATTTCTAGAGGAAAAAAATGAGAAGTTTAGAAGGATGTAATTCCCTGAAATTAATTTTATTCTTATTTCCAGTTAAAAAAAAAAAAAAAAAAGGAAGATTTGTATGCAAAATTGTTTAAAACCAAAAAATATTCATTTGTGTGTGTAGTCTAAAAATATTAATGAAATACTGAATATACTTTTTTTTTCTCCTTTCATATAAAATTTTATATATTGAAGGGATTTTGCTATTCCTTCCTCCCTCACTCTCTCATTTTCTTCCTTTCAGTTTTGGAACTTCGAGAATTGCTTGGATCACACATTTTCTTTTTCCTTCATACCTTTTCTCCAGGATGTGACGCTCATGGAAACACAACAATTACCATGAAACACTTGACAGAGTCACTAGAATTGACAGCACTGATGCTAAGGAGCATATTGGAAATGACAGTCATTGACATAGTGCTGAAGGGTTTCTGTACATTACAATAAAATGTTATACTGGGAGATATTGTCAAGTGCTTCTACCACAACATTTGTGCTTTTTCATTTTTATTGTGTTTGAATAGCCTCTCCAGTGTCTGTGAGTACTGCATTAGGGCATTCTGTTAGAAAATATGTGTAGTGACTGAAATTGGAAAGGAAACTCTCAATAGAGCAGTGCCGTTTCTTTAATCACGGGCAGTGACATAAAAAAAGACTGAATACGAAACTCGATAAATTTTTATGTTCTGGCTTTCCTATGAGCTGAAGAATCAAAGCTGTCATAATGCTTAGAATAATTAACTGAAATAAGTTGTGACTATTTAAAGAAAAGAACATATGCATTGCTACTGAATACTAATGTTGTTACGACTAATTGGTCAAGAAAGGAAAGAAATTCAAATGTTTGCCAACAACATCATTACTGAAAAATAAATTCTGACATACTTATGTTGGTTTTCTTAACTTCTTGCTCTGACTCTGGAGTGCAGTGATCTGGTGCAATTTCACGCTGAGGCTGATGGTACATCAGAGCAACACTACACAGTTTTTTCAATAACTTTTGATGCAGAGTGATCTGCAAAAATTTTCAGGATTGAAAACATTCCTTCAGGGTAAAAGGCTTGGAATCATTGACTTTGAATGAAGATAATCTGCAAAAGACTGATTGCATCACTTGCACTTAGTTGTGCTATTGATTTCAAACAGACCATGCTTGCTTTTTCTACTACCTGAGTTAGCAGTGTTTGACTGACCTTGCTCAAACATGCTAGTGTTGTGAGAAATTTTTGCTCCTTTCTTTATTTTCTTTTTTTTTTTTCTGAATACACAGTGATTTTTTTGTTCTATGCCTTCTACTTAAACAGGGTTTTAAAATAAAAGGTGAACTAGTACCACGTCTTTCCAGCTAGTTACATTAATTCTTGTCAGAGCAATAATCAGGGTTATGTAATAGATTCCACACCGCCCACCCTCCTCCCCCCCATTATAAAGTCTATAATCATTGAATTATGGAATAGTTTGGGTTGACACAGACCTTTAAAAGTCATACAGTCCAACCCCCCTTGCAATGTGAAGGGACATCTTCAGCTCAATTAGGGTGTTCAGAGACTTGTCCAATCTGGCTTTGAATGTTTCTAGGGATGGAACATCTACCACCACTCTGGGCAGCTATTCCACTGTTTCACCGCCCTCTGCACAAAAATTTTCATCTTTATGTTTAGTCTGAATCTACTCTCTGTTAGACTAAGCCCATTTTACCTTGTTCAGTTGCCACATGACCTGCTAAAAGGCTATTATTTGCTTAACAAAGAACTAGCTTAGTGTAGTGAGAGCTTTGCTTTCTGTAACATCTAGCTGCCTGGATTTTTTTAGGCAGAGGATGTTGTCATGGGCAATGAAGAAGAAGAATGGGCTGCTTTTCTTTATTTTTCCCTTCTTCCTCACTTTTAATTAAAAAATCAAATAAAAAAAAAACTGTAGCAGTTGCAATTGTAGCACTCATTTATGTCTGTTAAGGAGGATGCTTTGATTAACCCAATGGGCACTGCAATTTTGTGAAATCAATAACTTCTCAAATATAAGGTCATTTGAGTTAACACTTATAAACGTAAATGTGATGCTTTAACAACAGTGCATAAACCACTAAGGCATCACACACTGTATCAAGCATTGCAGTGCCAATATAATCCATTGCCATAAAGGCAAATTATTGCTGCAGGAGCACAGCAGCATCACTGTTTCAGGTGGTATTGTATAACTGATGTGTCAAAACAACATTGGCAATGTATCAGATTGAGAGAAGTATAAAATGTCAAGACAAAACAGATTCAAAAAGGGAGGAGAAAACACTATTTTTGAAATTTAACAATGGCAGACAGTACAATGCAGAGTTAAAAGAAATGTCAAACAAGACTGTGAAGCTGCAGTTTGGAAAGAAATCTGAAGTATAAGAGCCTCTGGTGTTAAATTTATAAAAAAATTTCATCATAGCCTAAGATGTTTAATTGTTCACAAAATGAAAAATGTGCATGTCTATATACTGAAACTCATCATATTTTGTCTCTTCTCATGTAAGCTTCTTAAAAGTCTGAGGAAAATAGGCTGGTTTTTTGTTTGTAAGGAGAAGTTTGCTTGACAGTGTAATACAAGTATGCTTGTTAGAACCTTGGCTCACTCTCATTTAGTAATGGCAGATTTTTTTTAATTTAAATATTTTTAGCATTTTTTTCTAATTTAAATATATCCTGGAAATTAATTTGACTAAGTTAATGTCTCTGCTTTTAAACAATTTTAAAGTAATGGACATACAGTATACTTAGAGGAAGTACTGCAGAGTACATGCATAGGAAGGAACTGTGAGTTTGTGACAAATCTGTTTGGGATTATTTTACAAAAATTGACGGGGTTTGTGAAGTAGTTCTTCCACACTGCTAAAAAAGTTTAAAGCCTTGGATGGAATACTGTGTTGGTTTTAGACTCTGTACTTTGAGGAAGGTATGAATAAAGGGTCCCAGGGAGATCAAAGAGAATAATCAGAATTCTTGAAAATATGGCATCATTACAAAATATGAAATAAAATGGGACTAGATAAAGAAGCCCAGGCATGGAGGACAAGAGAGGAAGAGAGGGCAGCATTATGAATTGGGAGCTTTTAGTTTAGTTTTTGGATATATCTAAAACTGCTGCCAGTAGGCAGAGAAAGAAAATAAAAGAGGTCATCGATACCTGTGTACAAGGACTAGTGAAATTAAGATCGTAAAGGAAGGTCCACATTAGACATAAACAGAATTTTCTAATGGAAATGTCATAGTTATACTGACACTTAACACTTTGGAGGTTTTAGAATATCCATCACTGTAAATATTTTCTCTGAGACAGGCCAATATTCATTGGAAATGTTGATTAGAAGATGGCCCTTTGTCAGAGGGGGAGAAAGGATAAGACATGGTTAGAATCTGACCGCTGTGAATTTAAGAATAATGTTGTAGGGAGGAAAAAGGGCTTTGTGACTGCTTAAAGTGTGTATTTCCTAGACTGCTGACAGCTGAGAAGAAAACAATCAAATAAAACTGTGTATTTGGGACCTTTTTCTAATAACAGTTTTTCAAAAATAATTATCAAAACATTGAAAACCATGGTTTGTAAAATATATGCCAGCAGTCTGTATTTGTATTCTCCAGGCTTCCCTGCTAAAAAAGGTTATGGCTGGGTGAGTTTTCATAAAAGGCTAGGCATATAATTGTCTTGATGTAGTGGGTCAAAGAAGCCTATCCCTTCTTTTCAATATGTTTTTAATTGAATTGCAGCACATAGACATGGGATTATAATCCATTAATATTTGGTTGTTTGGGTGTTGGTTTTTGGTTGGTTTGGGTTTTTCTGGGGGTTTTTTATTTTGTTTGTTTGGTTAGGGATTTTTTTGTCTTTTTTCTTAGGTGAAACCAACAGATAATAGGTGCATAGGAAACTTTATTAAAGGTAATGTTGTTTTTGTTACATAAATTTATATTGAAGACTATTTCATATATCAACTTGCCCACAACAATTCTGTAGATTTGGAATCATTATATTTATTTTTCTATATGACTATTTTATGCAGAATATAAATAACCAATTTATTAATTAAAATAATAATTTGAAGAATTAAAATAATATTTTGAAGAATGGTATTGTGGCTTTTGTTTCTGTTCTTCGTTAAAGAAAACATAACAATGATGAGCTAAAGATAGGGCTTGGGGCATAGTTATGTCACAAGGATTGATTCTGAGTTGTTTGGGACTTTTTTGTAAACAAGCCAGTTGAAATATGTGGTAGCTAGGACTTAAGATGTGAAAGTGGCAAATCTAATTACAAGCTGATTTAGAAAATGTCAGTGAAGGAAAATGACACTACTATTTACATAATTTACTGCTTTTAGGGTGCTTTTTTATCATTTTTATACTTTATTATGGAGAAGGGGAATAAGATGATGTTCTTTGAAATGAAATCCCCTTTATGTTTTTCATGCAACATTTTTCTAAATGAACTGAATCATTCTAGCTCCTGATTTTAACCTCCTGTGATCCATTCCACATAAGGCTTCTCACCACTTTGTCACACATTACTGGAAAAAGAGGCCCATAAATATGTGTGATATTTTTTAATATTTGCAGGAAAACTGTTCGATAAATTTATGTTTGTTCGCTGTAGATATGACAATAGTTTCACTGACCTCACTAAGCATATATTAAATGAAGATTTTATTCAGTCTATGAACATCAATTGTGATGTGGATGCTTGTGCACTTGATAAGACCGTAAAAAAATCTTAGTGAGCTGCTTAAAACATTTTTATGTCTTGCCTAATAACTAGATTTGGTTTTGGGGGAAGAAGGCAGTGAGCTTACTATGCACTTCCTTCTTCTGACAAAGAGCAGCCTAGATGTACTCAAGCAGAGCTATTGCAAAAGGTTTCAAGTGTGGTCCTACCAACTCACAAGAGAAAAAGAAAACAACTATAAAACAGTTTTCCTCCTCCTTCCCAAGGGTCATTTGGATAACTCTACTCTCAACTTCCTCGTATCAGTTTCCCTTTTTTTCCCCATGCATTGTGCTCATTCTTTCTCAGTCCCTTCAGTGAAGTGACAGGCTGGGTCATGGGTGTAATGCTGTGTCTGCCACTCCCACAGTTGTAGTTTTGTTCTTCCAGTCCTTGCTGCTGCTTCATTTGTCTCTGCTCTGGCATGGCCTGCAGTCATTCCCTGTGTCCTGGCCATGGCAAAAACCACCTGCAGGCCTGGTGTGGTCACCTGTGGGCTGCATCTCCTTTGTCACGAAACGCCTTCTTCCACAAGCATGCATCTCCAGCCATGTACTCAAGCAACCTCCTCTTTCATGCATCCTGTTTTCCCTTCCACATCTCCTGTACTTCCCCCCCACCCTAAATGCCGCTCTCTCTCACACATGCCTGTGCAGAGGTGCCATATGCCACAGGTTTGGTTGGCATTGGGCTACTCACAGCAGTGCCAGAGCCAGCTGGGATGAGCTATGACTGGCTAGGGGCAGCTCCTGGCCCCACAACTATGCTCATGCCCAGTGCATTCCTCCTTAAGCAAAACATATTTGTCTTTGAACATGCATCCATTTTAAACCTTACTTTTAATGTCATTGTCATGTTAATATACATGCATTATAAATTCTGTTCTTCCTTCAAGACTGCAGGAATCTCTCACTGTAACCCTGTGCACATCCACTTGGAGAAAGTGGGTGTGCGTTCACTCCACTTCACCCCTAGGAACCATGTTACAGGCACTCACACCATAAACATCTATTGACATGGAGTCATTAAAAACTTTAAACACTGCCACTGCAAAAGGTGTAACTGAAAACACAACTATGAGATACTTCAGACTTCTTTCCCTCTTTATCAGGGCCCTGAGGCTGCTAATAGCCTTATAGGCCTGACCAGCCTCACCTGGGGCCTCCCAACCACAATACCTGCCCTTGGGCCAGATCCCATTTAAGCTCAGCTGGAGGATAGATCTGTTTTCGTCTCAGTCACAGCCATGTTAATGGCTAGCCAGAGATGCTGCTGATTGTGGCCCTGACATGTGGACTGTGTTGGCTTCAGATCTGTCTCATCACATGGACTTGTTGAGTGATCGCTAGGCTATATGTGATCCCAGTGATCCTCACCAGTCTGAATGTGTTCCTCAGATTGATTTCTGACCATATTGCTATGAAATCGAGTGGCCTTCTGGGCTCTTGGTTGGACCTGGCCGACACCTCTGTTTCTGCACTGCTTGCCTTGTCCAGGTGCCATGGGATGGGGCCTGGCCCTGCTGGCTGTATTATCACCCTCAGCTCCTGGCTTCACTGGTGCTTCCTGACTCTGTTGTATCATTCCATAGGTATTGCACTGTCCGACCGCTTGTGCTATGGTTTTCTGAAACAAGTTCAAGTTGCATTTTCTGGTCCAGTAAGAAGCCAGAATGCCCAGCAATTTCCTGGGGCTATCTGGCTAAAAATAGCTTTCCTTTATGCTCCCATCCCATGTCAGGCTAACTTATGAGCCTTATTGATGTGCTGCTCTTCTTGAGTTTCTTTGTGTTTGGGATACACACATTAAGCAGCTTATTAAAGTACATCTCTTCTGAGCAGCCATTATATTATTTTAGTTGTTGTGCTGCCTATTACCACAATTCCAGTCTTTGAGCCATTTTCATACTGTATTAACCAACCTGCCCAAAGCCTGTATGTGTTGAGTGGGCCCCCTTAATTTAGAGTATTTAGTAATAAATCTACCACTGGAGAAACTACTGATTACCTAGTGCGTTTTATTTAGTATTTTGGTGTTGATCCTCTAATCAGTACATCCCCAGTATGGCATAAAGGTTCTACAGATGCCTGCTGCTGTAAAGTTGGGTAGATGATGCCATTTGAACTCCAGACCAGACAGTTTCAGGTATGTTATTGTAGGCCATACAGCTAATCTTGCACTGTTCTCCTTCCACTCTAGTCGGTATACATCTCATTGATCAACAGGATGGCTTTTAAGGTTTTCTGTGATACCAGAGGGGTGTTAACAACTGCATCCAGGCATCAGAGCTTTTAGATCCTGACATCCTGACATCACCACCTTCAGGGTTCTGTCACTGTCCTGTAAACACATTGAAGCTGCCCAAGCAACTTCAGTCTACCATCCCCTTATTTCTCATTCCTTACGTGGGTATACTTCATCCTTGCAGACTCAAATGACCTGTTGGCTTGTTCTTCCAGCCTGTCTTGGTTGCTCTGCACAATGTTTCTTCTTTTATGCATGTGCCTCTTCCCCCAAATGCATATCATCTGCAAATGTGACAACAGTGCACCCCATGGCCTCCTCCCAGGACAGACCTTTGTGGTACTCCACTTCTTGCTGACCTCTGGGTGCAGTACAAGAAATTAACTACTATTCTCTGAACCTGATTGTCCCAACCACATTTTGATTGATCATGTTTTCCACAAATCGAGGTCATAATATCCCTCCTTGTGTCCAATGTCCTGAAATCACTTGCTACATTTAGCTACAGACCCACATTTTCCTTGTTCAGATTTTGAACACTGCTGTAGTGGTAAAAGCTCTTCTTGTTGCCCCTGATGTCCTCAATTCCTTCTTTTTTAAGTGAGGAATAAAATTCTGTGTGGAAATTTGATTCAATGAATGATATTTTGTCCTAGACATAGAAATATATGAAATGAAAGAATATGTTATCGCTGGAGTCATTGAGAAAAGCTATTCAACAATAACAGTATGATTATTCCTATAACTGCATTCATAATGAGAAATACATCTGTTGTCATCATTTAAGTGCTACAAGCAATAAATTTTCCTCTCCTAAAACTTTATAGGAGCAATTACACTTTTTTTATGAACTCATTAGTATTACATGAGTGAGAAGAAGGTTTTGTACTGTATTTCACATAGTTAGATAACTGTTGTGACTATATTCCTTTTTATTCAAAACTTTTCTAGAGACAAAAGCGATTGAGAAAAGGTGTTTTCTGCAGACTTACCTTTTTTGATGTCAGCTTCTAAAGCTGAGTGATAATTTATGAGCAACACATGAATAGATTGAAAATTCAGGTTATGACAAATAAAACTTCTTGACAAAATCTGACATTTCAACTTAGTTTTCAGTCATGTTTATTTCTTTCAGTATTATTGGGTTGATATTACCTTTTCCTCTCCCTTCTTTCTTAATGTCTTTTTCCTCCTCCCTCACCACCAAGTTAATGTTTTGTCTGAACTGGAAGTGAAAAGTTTCAGGATGTGATTTCTTGTCATTGTAAAAGAAAAAATTAATTTTTTTTATTTCTTCTCCCACTCCTTTGCTTTTTTTACCTTTTGCATCTATTGCTCTCCAAGCTGCTGATATATTATTTTTAATTCGTATACAAACTGGTAACATTTTACTCATCCTAAAAATTGCTTTACTGGTCAGTATGTGAAGCACTTACATGTTGTGTAATTATAGAAAATAAAGTGCTTAATGAGTGAAAGCTTTATGTTCTACCCTTTAACAAATACTTAAGACTTTCTAAATATGCTTTTTAGGTAGCATACTTGTATATTGGCTATGCTAGGGGAAGATACTATCTTTAAACAAATATTTCTTTAGCTTTGGCAACAGGAGGGAAAACTTCAGTTCTTACTGAAAATGTCCTAGAATTCTGAGCACTAATTTATCATTTTATAAAGTATTCTTCAAAGTAGTCTGGTTTTCTGATGAAGTTACTAAAATACTTTAGCCATTCATGGTAGTATCAATAAATGCTCTCTGTATGTCTTCTGATAGGAGTGTTTTGAGGGTACAAGCTTTTTATTTTGCCTTCATTTCTGTTTATTTGCTCCAGGACTTCAAGAATATTAAAGAAAATTAAGGAAAATCTCTCTTTATAGGATTTTTTTTAAATAGGACACAGTTCACTGCATTTAAAATTACTTGGAACAACTGCAAAATCAGATGCTTCCCCTTCATTCTAGATGTTGGTAAGTAAAAGAAACTCTTCCTTCTAAATTTAAATTAATCTAGAAGTGTGGAGTAAATGTGTCTTCATTCAGTATTAATTTATTAATGCAAATAACAGAAAAAAACCAAATCTGCATGGCAAAGTAATAGTTTTGATCAACTTTTTTCCCTGTTTTCTCCATTGTGTTCAGTTGACAATGCTTTGTTTTGCTTATCATCATCTGCTCCTGGAGTCTTGCTTGTATTTGTTTCGGTATAGTTGCATTTTTGCCTTTAGAATAGTATGAAAGCTATGATCCTTGCTTTTAAAAAATAAATCAATATTTAATCAAAAAGATAAAATGATGGCATCTGTTGGAAGTAAGAAGAAAAATTAATTCTTGCTCTCAAACTCAAGCTGTTGACAGTTTTTCCTTCCCTGTCAATAGGAGAGAACTTTGAGGATCTTTCTATAGGGGTAGAATGGTGCAGGGAGAATGCAGAAATTTGAAGTTTAACTGAAATTTCTGAGCTAGTGCATGGAAGCTTGTCCTAAGTAAAAAATTGTGCTTTGTGTTACCATATTGTTGTGCTTGCACTTCAACACTAGTTTATGAAGTGGCTTCTGTCAGGGCAAAAAAGGAATTTAGGCCATGTGTAGTTGATCATTTGACATGCCTTTTGCAGTAGTCATCTTGTGCAACTAGCAAGCTGTGTCCTGTCACTGTTGTTATTCTATAGACAGCAAACCTCCCATTCTCACCCATTAGCTGCAAGGAGTTGCACAAGAGCCTCCTTTTAGATCCTGCTTTTCCAGGTGCAATTTCATATTACCCTAAATTAATGCTCAAATAAGAACAGGTTTGATCTATCATGTTCCTACATTTAGCTGTTACATCAGGTAATAATAAACTCATCCCAGTATTTTCCTTAGTCAGCTTACAGTGTAGATCCTGTGCTATGATTCTTTATCTGTACACTTTTGCACATTGAATGGCATCATTTTTGCCAGCCAATACGAAAACAAATTTATGTTGCATAAACTTTGATATTTCATCATGCTAACCCTGTACATGTTATTGACGATGGATTATATACTCAAGTCCTGTTTAATGCTATATTTGGATGTTTCCTGTTCCATACATTTACTTCTCAGTAATTGTTAAGTGACTGAAAACAGTTTGATGACGGTTACTGTGTTATGCTTAACCTCAGCTACCCACCTACATTGGTGTGAATGTTGTTAATGTTATGAATTCATATCAAGTTTATTCTTATCTTTCATATTACTCAATCTGCATGCATTTATTTTTCCATAGCATCTATTTGACTTAAAAAAATGGGACTGCATATATCCTGTCATTACTAAACTGGACTCATCTGCCTTCCTGCTGCTCTAAAATAAATTGAATGCAGATCTTTTCCAGATATCTCTCTTTTGACCTGCTAAGCTTACCAGCTACATGTGTTTTACAGCTGAGACAGCTGGTCTATTTTTCTGGCTTTTGAGTTGACTTACCACCCTTAATGGTAGCTTTAACTTTGTGAAAATACTGTGTGATAACTGTCTGCAAAGAACTACTGATCATGTAAACATATGGTTATCCATAGAGAGAACAGGAGACCTCCCTGCCCCTGAAGCACCCCTGAAGCAAGATGTTTTGTCTAACTCTTACTGATATTCATGTCAATTCCTAAGGGTTTATTGCAGTTTTTCAGTCGTTTAAGTTTCAGAAACTTTTTTTTCCAATTTAAGTGAACAGTTGTCTGATAAAAGCTATAAATTCTCCACAGATGATTAGTGAAATGGCAAAAAACCCCATGAAGATACTCAGAGTACAGTGCCTATGGAAAAACAACCAATCTCTTTTGTGTATGTGTCCACCACATACGAACCACAGGGTTGTGCGATGAATGAATATGAGTTTTCAGCTGTGTGATATGATTTTCAGAGATATGATTCACCAGTTTTTACCCTTTTCACTCAAGATTCAGTTCTATTTATTTTTCCTGTTAGAAATTGCAGGTATGAGTTTCTAAACAGAGGATATTAGGGTCTAGGTACTGCCTATTATGAAAACTAGGTGCTTTGGGCTTTTGTAAATGTTCAGATTTAATGGTCAAGATGCTACAGAAGATTACTTTTTTACATGACTCAAAAGATCCAGAAAATAGAGCCAGTAAGATGCTGAGGTAGTCACCAAGTGTCACGTAGAAAAGATCAAGGAGGAACAATGAATTCGGGTCCAGTTCAAGCTTGCACTTGAAAGCTGAAGGATCTGTATGTGATTTATGGTAAGTCCTATATGACTACAACCACAATAAAGAGTCCTACAAACTGCCTCCTCAGATAATATGTTCTGTTGAATGTTCCTAAAATATTGAGATTGCTATGGTTTTGTGTAAAAGGTCTTCATTTGAACCCTGATTTCCACTTTGGACCCTGCTCAGAATTTCTCCCATGCTGGAACACACAAGCAGCTCAGTGAAGTTTACAAACTGGGTATTACTCTATGGACTGTTTTCCGTGATTGCACAAAATATTTTTGAAACACTGACCCAAGATGTAGGATTTCAGAGCTTCAAACAGTAGTGCAGCTGAAGTGAATTTCCATGAAGTACTTATTAAATCAACAAGTAGAACTCCTTGTCTCTCTATTCTCACTTTTTATACACTTCGTGAAACCACAGGCTATCACACCCTACTCTGGCTTAATGTATATTTTATGCAGGTTGAAACAAGTTTATCAGTGGAAACCAGAGAAACTTCATTGCTTTCACATAATCATTACACAATGGTTGAGCATGCTTCTGTGGAAGGTAAGGTAGAGTTTCTCATCAAATAAGCAAAATCCACAATCTTTCATAATCTGTGCCCAGTACATTACCAGGCTTGATGGTCACATAGAGCTCACTATCTTTTCTGGAATTACAGCTAGGAGGATTAATGGAGAAAGCTCTTCCTGAATCCAAAGAGTATTTTTAGTTAAATACTGTGTCTGAATTCAAATGTTGAATCTGAGGGGCTATTATTTTAGGGTCTAAGTATTATTCAAGAACAGTAAGAGGAACATGAATATCTGGTTTTTGTAAGTGACCTTCTGAAACTTCTTTCCTATAATATAAAGTTAAGGAAATTCCAAAAACATTTGGTTTTTTCTGACCCATAAACTTACTTTTTCTGCGTATTGCCACATTAGCTGCCTTCATCTGCCATCTTGTGGTATGTTGGCCTAATCTCAAATGTACAGAAATACACATACATTATTTATTATATTTTATAAAATTTTCCTACCTTATATTAGTAATTACCAGAGTGATGCAATCACATTTTACTTTTGTGAGCTAATGCATACAATAATGATTTTTCATGCACTATTTTCTTTTTAATATGAGAAAAGTAAAGAAAGACTGAAAAATCAGCCAATTGCAAAGTAGTGCTTGTTGAACATATTTTTGTTTTATTAGAAATCACATATATTCAAAAGACTTTTTGACTTTATGTCTACTTGTCTTAATAAATTAACACTTTTAAATTCAATAAAAACCTCGAGAATAAATTTTCTTGAAGTTTTCAAAAACAGTTACTGGTAAAACTAGTAGAAAGGCATTGTGAATACATCTAAACTTAAAAGTAGATCCTTCTCTCTCCCTGAATTGTTTACAAGATCCTGGTGCATTTATAGAGGATAATTTAGTCAAAAACATCATTACAGTGACTGTGATATGTTGATGTATTTATTAATGTCTGTCAAACCTATTCTCCTATTTTTAGTACCAGAAGCTTAATAGGAAAGGACAGGACAACTTGTACTGGAAAACCATTGGTAGTCCATTGGTATTTAGCCTCTGATAAATTTAGATATATGCTATTTAATACATATACATAAAGTATATGTATTAAACACACAGGCATCATACTAAAGAATTTTTTTCTTTGTTTTACCAAAGAATGACACAAGAGTGTTTAAAATAGAAAGACAAACGACAAGACATAAAAGTCCTTTTGAAAATTACCTAAGTGAGAGTACCTTGATCCTACAATTGCTCTCGGGCTGAATTCTGTTAATTGAATTTAAATTACATGATGTTTATAACTTCTGCTTATCTAGATTTATCTAAACTATTCACCTCACTCAATTTATAAGAGCAAACTTTACAGTGAAGAGCTGAAATATTCCTTACTGGATCTGCCATGTGTATTGGTATATAGGACACGTAAAATACATGGGAAAAAATACTTGTGAAAATGTAATTATAAGGCTTTTATTCATTTCCTTATGTTAACCTTTTATATATACATAAAAGGATATAATTGTGAGTTCTTTCTTATATTTTGCCAGTTTGGAAAGCTACAGAAAATTCTAACATTTATTAACCAATTTGGTTAAATATAAAACATGACTGTAATGCAATTTTGCAAACATTAGCATGTACATTAAAAAAATATATCTATCTAGCTGTGAATATTCAGGGAAATTTATTTGAAAGGACTTTTTTCAGCCTATTCTAGACTGTTTACTCTCCTACTTTCTTGACAACAAGATCCACACCACAAGATTAGCTATGTTTGATTGGTCCCTGAAAAGCAGTTTGTCTCTAAATCTGAGCATGCTCCTTCCCCAAATGTAATCAACCCAGCAATGTAAGGCAGTATGAGTTTAAGCTTGAAAACCTCCATGCTTTAGGAATTTATTATAAAGCATGCAAAAACAAAATTATTAATTTTCAATAAGGAGATGGGGTTTTTTATTCCCAAAAAGGAAATAAAAAGGAATATTGTTTCCAACTTTGAATGAAATCGGCAGTCCATTTCTGAGTATTGAATAAAGGTCAATTGACACTAGTAACAGTAAGATTTAATGCTGTGATACCATGGCACAGACCGTGAATTCCAGATTTTACCAGTCTGAATGCTCAGTTCAACTTGACACCCAGGAATTCAGCCTTGTTAATTATCTTATTGTAAATATCAGTAAAACTCAAACTTACTGAACTTTGAAAACTATGACTTTTTTTTTTTTTTTCCCAAATACAAAACAGACCATGAGACTTCTTATTATTTTGATGTTTACATGTCACTATTCATGGACTTTTCCTCCAGTGACCACCTCCATTCTCTTATGAATGAGCGAGGATTTCTTGTCTGGGTTCTATCCTGCAGGAGCTCAGGACTTCTGAACAACGAATCAATATGATTTCGCAGAAGCCATTTATTGTTTACAAAACACTCTTATTCATACTTTTACAAGTGCTGTACACATGATCACGCATTACATGATTGGTCCCTCTAGCTTGTCCACGCGCTTTGCATGCACCTTTCAGAAAATATAATTGGTTCTTGGTTTAGTGCAGCACAGTCTTTCTTTATCTATTTCTTGCTGTCTTGGTATTCTGTTTTTCAACTTTTCCTTTCCCAGTTTAGTGCAGCTTACATTTCAGTGGCCTTGATGAATTCTTGAGGGCTTTGATAAGCATAACTAAAGGTGGTTTTGGCTGGGGCACACTGTCAGTGTTCACATGCATTACAACACTATCCTCTGTGGAACAGGAACAAATTATTTATATGACCATTAAATATGATTTGCTGACAATTTCTAATTTACGGTCCTGTTACCCCTTCATTACAATGAAAAGATAAAGCTATCCCATGTACTAATCAGGCCTAGGTGTATGAAGTACTTCCTATTTCATATGCAAGATGATGAAAATTGTCACAATAACTGTCATGATATTCAAGTGTTCCTGACTAAGAGTAAAAAAAAAATCAGGTTGTTATGACTCTGTGATTCATTCACTCTACTGTCTTAAAATAATGTTTTTAGAGAAATAAACAATTTTACTATGGAATAGACAAGGTATTTCTACTTGTCGATGTTGTGATAGCTATATAAAAACATAAAAAGTCAACAGAGCCTTAGATGTGCCCCAAAAAAGATGGTAATGTAGATGTGTACCATACTTTTTTTTTTTTCCTTAAGAGTAAATTAATATAAAACATCTATGTAAAGCATATATTTGGGCATTTTCTTGTATTTCCCAATTACAACAGCTTAACTTATTCTTTAATACATTTGCAAAATTCAGATTTGATGATCCTGCTTTTACTGGTGCAAGTGATTTGCAATAATAAGTTAGCACTAAGTGAACATTGTCAAAGAATTTGTAGTATTCTGTTGTTCACTGATTTGGGCATAAGGAGATAAGGGAAATAGGATTTAGTCATAATGATAACTCAATTCCAGTGATACCAAGTTTTTCCTTGATATGCTTAAGAAAGAGCATTGAACCTGGTAGATGAACTGTAAAATTGCAAGGATTTGTAGAGATGTATTTAATTTTGTTTTCTGTGTCTCCTATTCTTACAAAAATTCAAACAGCAACCATGTAGATAAAGTATTTTTATAGAAAAATCTTTTTTTATTGACAGAACTTTTTTTAAAAATTTGCTAAAGTTAGGCATAATCTGTCAAATGCAGTCATAGGCAAGATTTTTCTTCAAGATACCTCAAATATTTTAAATCCCTTAGATAATGTAAAAATTTACTTCTTCTATGGTTTGCACTGGGAAACAAGGGCAATAGGTATTCTAGGAAAATTATATCACAAGAAAATGAATGTGATATAGTTATTAGATGTAGTCTTACAGTTTCAGTTTTGGTTTACTGAAGACACAAATATATTTGAGGAGTTTCAGCGTAGTGTTAAAATATTTCAAAGCATGTGCTCAGAAGGGAAAGTAGATTATACCCCTTCTGATATGAAACCTAATACAGCAAAAGACAAAGGGGAAGGAAAATCTGTAAGCACTCTGCATCAAAATGCCCAAACTATACAAGTTCTACAATCAAATTACTCTAAAAGAAAAATTGTAATGTGTGGTGAGGTTTCATCTACAGTTTTTTTGAACTTATTATTATTGAGAATATTGAGTATTTTATTAAGGCAAGTAAAGACTGCTGCACTGGATTGAATCTGAAGCAAAAGTTTAAACAGACCAGACTTAATTGTTTTATTTTTGACCATTAAAAAAAAAAAAAGCCACAAAAATAACAGTTCAAACATTTTATCCTTTGTTTTCACTGTGTTGAAAGATCCATTTGAACTCTGACTTCAAATGTTAAAGAACTTCTCTAAGTTATCTGATAACAAATGCTTGCAGCAGAGTTTCTATTAAATAAGTTCAAATATTTAGTTCACAAAAAAAAAAGTTTGCAACAATATCTTCTGTTTCACTTTTATGTCCTTTACTGACTTTCAGTCATTTGTTACCTTAACCCAACATGAGTTATCTGTTGAAGTTGCTTTAGGACATTGAAACTTTTACCTTTAGATTGAATTTATTTTATTTCCTGCTCAAAAATGCTAAATGAAAAGCAGAGCTTATGAAAAGCTTGAGATCCTAGGGAATTATTACAGTTCAGGTATCAGCATCTGTCTAAGATGGAGAATTATTTTAAAGTCAGGAGAATTTATGAACAGTTGTGCAACTGTCAAGTTAGAATAAAATGTATTGACTTGCTATAATACTGAAGCAAAGAAAGTGTACATATGTTGATTTGTTTTCATGTTGGGCTTTTCAGAGGAAGCCATGGATTCCTTTAATGCCTGTATTTCTTTCCACATTAAAATACTATCACTTTTTTTTTTTTTTTTAAGGATGATGTTATAAAAATATTTGTGTTGTGATACTATATTTCTCCATCAGCTGTATCAACAGTATTGCTGTGTGATGACTTAATTAGGTCAGTCAAAACAATATTATTGAGGTTCTGAAAGATCTTGTGGAGTGATTTCTAACTCCCTATTGCCTCTCTAAGCTTGTGGAAAGATTGGAGCTTCGTTATGAATCTCCTGACAATAAGTAGCAATCATGTCACTGGCAGTTTTCCAAGGCAACATGGGGAACTTATGGACTTGTCACACTTCCAGGGTGTTAGAAGGTGCCAACTCTACTGTGATTCACCGCTGATTGCTTTTGCTGTCACAGAATCCTTTAAGGTTTCAAGCCTTTGGGGAAATCTCAAGGAAGATGCTTGACAAGATGTAAAGTGTCAGCTACAGCGTCACATAACAGGGTAGATAATTTGGTAAAAGTCAAGCTGTTCAGGTTTTATAATGGTTTGTTCTGAACCACTCCTGTTCAACTTTTTTTTTTTTGTAAATTAAAGTAATTAAGAGGGTGTCTGTAATGAAACAGCTTTAGCAGGTTGTTTTCTGATTATGAAACAATATGGGAGCTCTAAATACTGATTATTCCCCTCCCCTCTTTCCCTCTAAGAAATTGCTAATAGTTCATATTAATTGAGCAAGCTATCTGCAAATCTGGGACACTACTGGGGCCAGCATAATTAAAGAAAAATCTTTGGGTAAAACAGCAGGATCTGGAGGGAGTTTTAATGGTTTCTAGAAGTTTCATGCTTAGAAGAAATGGTTTCTTCTTTTTTGTGTATTGGAATATATTTAGACACACTGACAAAGATGTTGGTTGACAGTGTAGTGGTATATGGTTACCTAAATTACTTTGGATAGATAGTTACATAGCTGAGACCATAATTTACTGCTGTAGGAATATTATAGGTGTTATAACTATGCACTAGATTTCTTCTTATAACAAATTCCAGTTAACTATTTTCATTTTATTGCAGTCATTATGGAATATAGGTAGCCATTGTGGAATACTTATTTGCATACAAGAATGTAACAAGGCAAACTATATTGTTCAAAATATTTTGATAAATAATTGGTCAATCAGAAGAGAGCTGAAGTAATTTGCCATATTTAAACTTATGTAGCATTTTAGAAATACAGTTAAATTTACCTGTTCTGTTGCCTAGTACTGACTGCTCAGTTTCTGCATTAAGGAGTTATTAGATATGGAACAAGCTTTGGGAGACAAACCTTACAGAAGATCTGATATTGTTTCTATCTATCTTCCTAAATGTCACATGTTCCTATTTAAAACCCCCAAATATGAACTCTTGGCACAAGAGACAGGTGATTCAGCATCACAAGCTAGGATAATATTTTAAATAATTTAAATAAATATCTAAAGGAAAAGACAATTGTGTCTGTGCATGACTGTAGCACCTCTATTCATTCTGGAATACTTCATTCTGGAATTAAGGCCTTTTTTTTTTTTTTTTTTTTCCACCACACAATAAAAATTCCCACATAGACATTGATTTGGTAATGATACGTTCATGATAAAGTAACTGGGACACTGTTGGAAGACTTTCTACACTTCAAGGCATATGGCCACAGCTGATAAAATTTTAAGCTTGGCCTGAAAAAAGTCTAACAGTATTTGTTACATAAAATACGTCTAAGATGATCTGATAAAAAGCAGGAAAGGAAGTAACCTGAGAAAATAGGTTAGTTGTCTGAATGACTGATTATTATCTCTGCCTTAAGGGATCCTGAACAAAAACCTGTTTAGCTGGAAAAGTCAAGTAACTATTCTCTGAATATGGAATTCTTATTCCTTTTGGAAGGAATAAGCCATTGTGTATTCCTCAGGTCAAATGTGGATTTTTTTTTAAGCCATCCTGTGCAGAAATAAGAAAGCTTGAGAAATACAGGCTTTCAGCAGAGGAAGACTGTGAACAAGTTAGTAAGAAGAAAATGCATCTTAGTTACAGTATTGTCAAATGCAAGAATGAATACATTATCCCTCAGAGTGAACAGGAGAATATTATGCATTGTTTTCTATGGTGATTTTTGTGGTGAATCTATACAGAAAAGTCGCAATTGGTCCAGAAGAAGCTGAAGTAAATGTCAATGATCTTCACTTATTTAAAAAAAAGTTACTTTTCATCAAGGCATTAGATTTACAGCAGCATCACTTGGCCTTTCATCTGTTTCTTTAGTGCTGTACATGGGCTAACAGCTCTTCCCCTAAAAATCCTCCCCTTTGGTCTTAAAAATATAATGTTGTGTTGAAAATAATAGTATTTTTTCAAAGTAGAGAGAAAATGGTCATGACTGAGGACATGGATGGTAAGTATTTTGTGTTTCCATGTTTTACTACTGATCTGATCTTGATCAGCAATTTCAAGCTTTTATTTAAATTGTGAAAAAATCATATGGATATGAATTTAGTGCTTTTGCACTAAAATTTAAGTTAGTGTTCACAGGGATATCTAGTGAGATGAAATGAAACTAATTTTGTTGAACTGGTATGAGTCCTAAACTGTGAAGTAGATACTTGGTTCATTAATGGCTGACAAATGTCTACCTGAGTCATTCTATCAAACTTTGAGATGAACCTAGTACATTTCTGTTCTCATTTTGGCTGGGGTGGAGTTAACCTTCTCAATAGTAGCTGGCATGGGACTAGGTTTTGGATCAACTTCATTCTGAATTAATTCAAATGACAGTTGTCACATTTACATCATGCTCAGTTCTAAAGGTTCATTATATAGACTGAATGCTGGTCATCTTTTACAAGGCATAAAATCAGCTTTGGTCAAGATATTTTGATCTTCTAAGATACTTTACTTAAATTTTTACATTATATTCCTATAAACTTGTTAATAAATGGAGTCACATGGCTTTTGGAAAGTTTTATTCATGCAGCTTTACACTATTTCCAATAATATTAATTTTTAATGGAAATAATATTTGTCATTTTTATAGCATTTTCCATCTCAAAGGAGCTAAACTGCTTCACATACTTTATATTATAAATGGCATGCCTTTTCCACTAATGAAATTCAGTCAGACAATATAGCATTAACAGATATGTTTTCTTTACCCCTTTTCAGTTTCTATGCTGCCAACCATACTTTTAACAGTGGAATTTGTTTATCTGCAGACACGTAGGTATCTGCATAGCATGACACTAATATTAACAGAAATATGTGACAGTTGTGCTAATCAGTGGGATATTATTGACGCAGAAAAATCACAGATCACAAAGCATACCAAGAATAATATAAATATATTTTTCTTATTGCTGAAAAAAAAACCTCTCAGCTTTTAAATAAGGTAGAAGTTGTGTGATCTTTTTTCCTTTTTTTTTTTGCAGTGAGGAGGTTGGGGAATGCTTGGAAGGGATAGATACAGGAATGACTGTCGAAAATAGAAGAATCCTCTAAACAATTGAGAAGATGAAAGGGAAGGAGAATAAAGGGACAAGTACAACTATTTAAGAATTCATTTGCATTTATAGAGAAACTAAAAAGGAGGTGATCTGTTTTAACCTTTTGTTTGTTGGGTTTTTATTTTTTTAAGTAGTTGTAGGGATTGAGGGAAAAAAAAAATATTTTTTTCAGTGTTTCTGATCTTCCCTTCATCCATTTTTTTTTTGTCTCCATTAAGATTTTTATTTTTTTTCAAATTGTTGTCTCCATTAAGAATTATTTCCATTGTTTTCCCTTGCCATTTGGCCAATGTTTTTGAAAGTAAACAACTGAATTTGAATGTGCTTGTTTAGGCACACCAAATAAAGGTTTCTGAATTGTGATTGATATCACACAGTGTCTATGTCCTACTCTTGTTCCAGTCTGTAATGAACATGTCCTTATGGATATAGAATCAGAAACTAAAAGCTCTGTTCGTGAGCAACTAAAGTTGCAGCAAACCCAAAATATCCCTGATGCGTGAGTTTTAAATGTTTATGTGAACATGTCCATGTTTGGAGGAAAAACCGAAGAACTATTGTTAGGGAAAGTTTTAGGATAAATATTCTGTGATTTTGTGACAGAAGATATACTGCACTAGAGCTAACTTTTTCTCTTCTCAAGTAATACTTTATTTAACTTTTGCTTAGGTGAAATCCAATGATGATCTCATTGCTTTTCAATAATGAAGAACATTTAAATATTTAATTTAAGGAATGATTAGTAATTTTCATGAGTTGGAAAGATGACTTGTAACTCGAGTAATTGAAGCCATAGTATCAAGTTTTATTTGCCTATTTTAATAACCTTGTAGGGAATACAGTGGATATTTTGACGTGTCTCTCTACTGTATCATCATATTTAATATATTTTTTTCTTATATGTTTTCTGCTGTAGTAGAAGAAACTGTCAGGAATCAAAAGCTTCACAAAACTCTCTCTCTTTGCATGATGTGCATTTTTTTAAGAGAAATAAATCCTAGTCATCTTGACAATGACTGTGATAAAACATAGTAGACTGTCAGTCCTTGATAGGAGTATTAGCAGTTCAAAAGGTGTTAGCTACTCTTCCTCAAATCTTTGAATTATAAACTTATATCATCATTCTTTATTCCTTTCTCTTCTCAGACTATTTATAGAAAGGGAGAGATTCATACATAATTACGGTTGTTAGAATATATTATGAAAGATGTATATCTCACATCTATACCTTGTTATGGGATACCTAAGATAAGTCAGTGATTTTTGCTAATCCATGCCACTCAAACATTCATGTGTTCATAAGTACTCAGAGCTGTAGCTAAAAATACTAGAGGAAGCTATCAGGCAAACTAAAACCTAATGAATTCAGCTCTTATTAAACTTACCCAAGTAAGCCATAACCACAGATGTCGGGACTGTTGCTTAATATTGTCATGAACCTAGTGCTAAATTCTTATTTGTGTGCTCACATGAATTTTGAAGGTGGCTTCTAATGCCTCCCTTATCACCCTTGTGTGTTTTTTCAATATTAACTGGTCAAGAGATGATCTCAAATGAGCAAGGTATCACTTAGTTTTTTTCGTGTCAAATGTAATGCTACTGAAAATATAAACAGTCTTTGTATGAATTTACAACATTGACATTTCTCTCTTGGAGGCAAAAATATTGCAGATTCCTAGGCATAATTTTAAATCTATATCATTAAATGTTATTTTTATTATTATGTTGAGATGCTAGAATGTGTCCAGAGAAGGGCAACAAGGCTGGTGAAGGTTCTGGAACACAAGTCTTATGAGGAGTGGCTGAGGGAGCTGGGGTTGTTTAGCCTGGAGAAAAGGAGGCTTGGGGAGATTTTATCACTCTCTACAACTGCCTGAAAGCAGGTTGTAGCCAGGTGGGGGTTGGTCTCTTCTGCCAAGTAACCAGTGACAGGACAAGAGGACACAGTCTTAAGCTGCACCAGAGGAGGTTTAGGTTGAACATTAAGAAGTTCTTTACAGAAAGGATTTTTGGGCATTAGAATGGGCTGCCCAGGGAGGTGGCGCAGTCACTGTCCCTGGAAGTGTTTAAGAAAGGAATGGATGTGTCATTCAGTGCCATGGTTTAGTTGATAAGGTGATATTAGGTCATAGGTTGGACTTATGATCTCAGAGGTCTTTTCCAACCTAGTTCGTTCTGTATGGTTCTGTGATCACTTATCTGCTTTTTGTAGCACTGTGGCTGCTGCAGATGCACAACAAAATTTCCATTACTATATGTACACAGAGTTTTTGTGGAGAGTTGCAAACAAGACAGTGTATGATACATTTTTAGAAAGCTGTAGCTTGTTCTGTTACCAAAGATAGTGATTTAGTCACTGCATTGCATAACATATGTTGGGGGGATTAGAGGGAGGAGGAAGTTGCATGATTTTCAGATATGTACATGATATACACTCACAGAACAATGAACTTGAATTCTTAATATAAGATGAAGTCATTATTTGGGCTTAGCTGTCACATGATTAGACTTTAATATTTTCAGATTTGTTTATTGTGTTATAATTTTGCTTTTAATGCCTCAGTTTCATAAACAGATGTACGCCATACATAACCCTTTGCCAATAAAACTCCTGGGACCTGTTTCTAATATTGAAAACTCCAGGAGACTTCTTCATCTTCTCTGCCCCCCACAAATAACTAAAATAAAAATAAAAATATTTCATATAGAATTTCCAAATCCATCTATAACTTTCCTTCTTGCTGTAATGTTTTTAGGGTAGTCTAATAATGTATGTATGATGAAAGGTCAAACACATCCCTAGTTATGACCTTGGTATCATAATTTACAACTTCATTGCAAAATAAAAACCACTATAACTTTAGAAACCATTTGAGATTTTTTTTTGTTGTTAGTTAGTTGGGGTTTTTTAACTCTTCCAGAAGAGATGAGTTATTCATATAATTCTAGTCAGTGATTGGGAATGAAAGAGGCATGTTTGTGAGGGAAAATAGCTGCAAAGTGAGAAGGACATAGTGACCTCAGTACCAAATGCCCTTGTCAAATCTCTTTGAACAGTGTGTACTGGATTGATTGCCCATTTCAAAAAGGATGTCCATATGGCAGAAGAATGAGATAGCTATTCCTGTACTATGGAAGAGCATCAAGAACTAAACATGTGCCTTGACTGCGTTTTCCCCCATTGCCAATTAATTTTAGCTTCCTCCCATTAGAGTAGCTTTCATGAAATACTGAGACAGACTTGTGGCACTTATTGTTATGAATTATATTAAACTTAGAGGGATTGTCCATATCTAAAAGGTTTTGAAAGCTCACCCTCATAAATGTTGCACTCCTAGAATTCAACTAAAAGAAAACCCAAAAATATATTAAAAACAAAAGGGATTTTTTTCCTGAGATTCCCTAAATGGAAATGTGATGACAGAGTTGGCCAGCAGCAGCACAACATGCAAGTCTAGGAGGGATTTTGAAACATACTCTTCTGACAAGCTGTGTCACAATATAATCTGATTGAATCACATTTATAGATCAAGAGGCTAGGTAATATGTAAACTTGATTGCATCCATGAAGTAGATCAGGTAGACCTGAGCCAATATCATTTATATGTTGTTTCTTCTAGCTTTAGGCAGAGCACATCAAATGTGTATGTCCTGTTATTAAGCACCTGTGCTATCCCATTGTTGCACTGAGGCCATACATCATTGGGATCAAAGCAAACATATGCCATATAGAGGTAGTTTTCAGAGTCAGCATGTTGGTTCCTTGGAAGGTTCCTGTTTTCAGAAAGAAGTGTCATACATAAGCTAATATAATAAAAAACAGAGAAAACATGTATGTAGCAAGTTTTTCAAGTATATTAATTAACAATCTTAGTACTTCAGTAAAATATATGGTGTTCTGAACAGTTACCATTTTTCTGAGACAAAATGTTACAGTAGGTTTCCCTGGAAGTTGTTTTCTGTCTTATGACCAAAATGTTGGTTTTGTGCTGGTTTTAGCTGGGATAGACTTTATTGTCTTCATAGTAGCCATCTATTTTCTTCATGGGGTTGGATGTTGGATTTGTGCTGATAACACAAGGCTGTTTTTGTAACTGCTGAGCAGTGCTTACATAGTGTCAAAGCCTTTTCTGCTCCTCACCCCACCCCTCCAGCAAGGAGATTGGAGGTGCACAAAGAATTGGTAGAGGACAGACCTTGGACAGCTGACCACAACTGACCAAAGGGGTATTCCAGAACATATGACATCATGTTCAGCATACAAAGCTGAGGAAGAAGAAGCGGGGGGGACATCTGGAGTGATGGCATTTTCCTTCCCAAGTCATTGTTACCTGTGATGGGGCCCTGCATTCCTGAGGATGGCTGAACACCTGCCTGCCCTTGGGAAGTGGTGAATGAATGCCTTGTTGTGCTTTGCTTGTGTATGTGGCTTTTGTTTTCCTCATTAAACTGTGTTTATCTGAACCCATGGATTTCCTCACTTCTACTCTTCTGGTTCTTTCCCAAGATACATTTTTCCTCATATCCCCCAAGGCAACAGGTACAAATGGGAGAGATAACCCAAGGGGAAAAAGCCCAGCAGGATCATCTCTCCTGCTGCCAAAAGGTCTGTCCAGAATCAACATCTTAGTCTGGAGAGCAGATGTGGGTAGAGATAGCGGTGACAAAAGGCCTGTTTTTACACTATGAAAGCTCTGCAAAATTTCCACGAATTCAGAAACTCTCTTCCACACCCTCTAGGAGCGTGTTAGAGGATTTCCCCCAAAGCTGGATGCAATTTTCGTGGTTACTTTTCCAGAAATTGAGTGAAAAAGGGTTCGTGTGTGTGCTCCTTCAACAATTGGATGGTAAGATACATTGAATCCTAAGATATATTACTATTTTCACTAGCTGTGTTAAAAGAATGGTACCTTTTCGTGCACTGTATATTTTGCCTGTGTAGTAATATTCTGTTTTAAGTCTCGTCTGGTCAATTTGTGTTTATTGAATAAATAATTCATTTTATAATAGACCGAATCAGCCATTATTAAAGAACTCGCGAATGAAATTGGATTTTGGGGTGCAGGCCACCTCAGAAATTGATATCTACTGCTATAGGCCTAAGCAGAGGTAGAAACTTATTTAAACCCCATAACATCCATTCATAACAGTGAGTAAATGGCCATGTGATGCTTAGCTGCCAGCGGGGGATAGACCATGATGGCAACAACCCACTGTTCAGACTTTATTCCAAAAGTATTAGTGCTTCTATCCAATCCTTCTAGCATAACTGAGCTATTATTGCCACTTTTGCAGTAAAAATCATCTCAGGTGTTGTGACTGGTGTACTTGTTTGGTATTTACTATAGAGTAATTAGCATTCAAGTCCATCTTATTCAATTAATATAGTACTATGAATATCCTCATGACTTTGCTTGTTTATTTGGTTTTTTTCCTTAGCTCCTGTGTTACCATTATTATTTCGAAGTTCACAATTTTAAGAAAATAAATAGATGAGAAGAATTAAATCAGTAGAATAAACAGAAAGAATGAAATTAGATAATTTTGGAATGAGATGTGTAGGATTTTTAACACTTTTCTGCAGTTTCCAAGAGACTTAACATGCTACAACATTGATACTGCTTAACAATTTAATTGTCTTCATTGGACCATACAGGTAATTTATAACTAGGTGTGACTATTAAGCACTCAGGATGAATTAAGGAGACAGTACTTGGAATGAGGATGGTGTCTTAGTCTAATAGGTTTAGTTCTGATAGCCTGGCTGGCTTTCTGCACACATAATTGCCTGTGTGCTGCCTGTCAAAGTGACAGGACTAATATCATTAGTTTCTTCATTTTACACATGTCAGACAGAAGGACAATTTTAGTTGTGGGGAGAAATAGCCAAATGTGTCTTTTTTTCGCTGCCCTTGATTTTTGAGATAACCTTGTGCCTTTAACAGCATTAAGTACCAAGTAGGAGGGCACAGGCTGGCCTAAACATGTGGATGGGTTTCTGCAGTGTGTGGGCCATGACCCTGCCATGCATGTGAGGAAGTTGTTTATAGATTTATCTAGTTCTAGGTTGGCTGATCCAGACTGCAAGCAGTGCACAAAGCTGAGACTCATTATGAACTGAAAAAATAGTCTGTGGTAGTTGTGTAAAAACTATGTAGGACCTATTGAGATTTAGCCTATAATCTAACTCTGTGAACTACATTAGGAAACCTATGTAAAGATTTTATTTTTATTTTTTACATATATACAGGATGAAGGGAGCATGCATATAATACAGGCACAGATTCCATTTAGTGAACTGAGGCATTCAGTCATTGAAGAGATCTGTGTGCTGTCAGACTGGGAACTCTGGTGGGTGAATTGCTTTCTGCAGGTATCCTCTTGACTGCTTTTAAACCCTTAAGCAGATCAGTTAGATGTCTTAAATTAATTCAGACTCCTAAGGACAAAATCAGGTTTTTATTTTAAAAATCTTGTTCATTTTTGCTAGGGCAAAAGACAGCTGACAGTAAGGCAGAGGTAAACAAGGTAAACAATGTTTAATGTCTTTACTATTATTAGTCATAATATATTTTTTAAAATGATGAAAGACAAAAGTCAGATGACAAATGAACAAATTATTTTTGAATTCACCAGGAAGCTCTGAACAAAGAACAACTGAGGAAAACCTGCTAGTCTTCAATGGGATCTCTAAAGAAACATATATATGCAGTCAGTAATGTTTCTATAATTTTATTTTTATCATTTTTTCAAAATATTTTAGAAATTGAAATTAGGGAAAAACTTCCACCTCTGTTTTTTAGGAAAAAATAACCAAACTATGAGTTGGTTTAGATATCCTAAAATAAAGGGGTTAAGTTCCTACCAGTCATTGCCTGGAGTGTAGTAACCATGAATTTCATACTTTCCTTAGAACTTCCAAGGGAAAGTGAGATTCAATTGGAACAGCAAAGGTAGTTGTGAACATCAAAGAGTCCACCACCACATTGCTTGGAGGCAAAGCTTTAAAGACAGGTAAGGAAAGGTAAACTTTGCTGGCCTGTCCAGTCAAGGATGTAAAAGATAGAGGCATGAGCAAAGAACAGCATGAGTTTGTCAGAATTGGTGTTCAAAATTAACATTAAAAATGTATACAGGATGAAGACTTTAAACGAGGTAAAAGTAGACATTTGACTGATTATTTTTTTAGTAACACTTTATAATAGTTTATAAAAAGTGGTTTGTCTATGGGCAATTTAGCATAGCCAGATTTAGGTGACATTGTGTATTGTCTCAACACTGAAGGAGAAGGGCAAAACCTTCTTTTTTTTTTTGTTTTTTTTGCATGAGAGGCATCTAGATGCAGAAATACAAGCATGGCCCTCTTATGAAAGTTATTTATCAGAAAAAAACAACAACCTGTTTTGAAATTCAGAGTTTATAGGAATAAATGGCATGACATTGACATGATTTCACATTAATAGTAATGTAATATTAGATTTGGAATGTCAATTTTATTACATTCAGTGGGTTTTTTTAATCTAGTGCTTTTATTTATAATGTAAATTTAATTTAACTTTTCAAAAGCATTAATTTGTTTAGAAAGTCATCAAAATATCCCTAAGTCCTCTCAGAACTGTTTCTTCCTTTCACAAGTATTACCACATTCAGTTTTGAAGGTCAAAAATACTTTCAATAATTTTACAGGCCAGATGGTAATGCCTTTGCATTTGTACTTCAGACTTTCACACTGTGCCTCATTCCCATTGAAATCAGAAGGAATGGGACATCTTGGCATGAGTTCATAGTGTGTTAATAGCACACATTAGAGGACAGGAATTATTCTCTCTTCGTATTAGCAATATTCCTATCTGTTTTGTTGTCTGTGCCAACATATAGTGTTTCCCTTACAAAGAGTAGATTCAAGCAGCTGCCTCTTCTGATTTAAAATGGAGGAATAAGAGGAGCATGGAGACAATTTTGGATGAATTTTTAGTTTTGTGTCACACTCAAATCATAGTTTCAAAGATATTTTAGTTTTCAGAACTTAAGCTCTTGCATGTTTGGACTAAGTCAAAATAATTAAACTATGTCCTAACTTTTGAGACTTTTTCATATTCTTATTCTTGTGGTAGAATTTGTATTTCCAAGTTGTATTAAAATAGGGGATAAAAAGTAGCATTTTAATGGAATTTGTTTGCTTATTTACTTTGCAAATTTTTAGCTCCATTTGATATGAGGCATAGCTGTAACACCAATAGTAATTTTAATTTTATTCAGCTTTCAGTTACTGAAGTTTAACAAAGCCAGGAATGCAAAATTTACTATGGTAAAAGCATCTCAGAAACACACAGGTGAACGTCTTTTTTGCTGTTGAGATGCAATTCATAGCTGATGACTAACGTTTGCAGTCTCCTGTGATGGCATTTTGGTATACATTTTAAACAGGCATTCAATTTTGGTTTTTATTACAGTTGAGAATTCCAAGAATCTACAAGACTTAAATATCTGGCTTACTAAGACATGTTTTGCCATTGACATGCCATATTTTTTAGGGCCTTTTTGTCAAGCTCTTGAAAAGTCAGTCTGATTCTTCCACTTTTGAGCTGCCGAGACTCTTCATCAATAGATGCACCTGGTGTTTCTTGGAAATTAGCATGATTTCTGGTATGATTCAAACCCAGCACTGATTTTCATTGTTCCCAGATGTCTTCACCTGGCTGCAGGTTCCAGGTGCTCTCTTTCCTAGCTGAGACCACCCTTCAATTCCCTGTAATTCTCACCATGGTCAGTAATTCAGAGAAAGAGACTTTGTGCAGGTGATAAAAGTGAAACTAGGCAATGTCTTTGACTGTCACCCTCACTGTTTTTGTCTAAATACACACTGACTGAAAAAACCACAAACACCCCACAGTAAGTCCTGCCCACTGTGCAGGAACATTTAGAGATTAATAACTTTGTCTGTGCTGCCTCAAAGAAACAGCAGAGAATGAATAAGAATGCAGATTCCCATGCTTTCCTGGAGAGAAAATCAAGGCTGAATTTGCTATGCTTTAAGGAAAAGCCTGAAACAAATCCAAATCAACTACTCTCTAATGTAGTTTCCTATTTGACATTGAGTGTCATTTTAGAAAGCTTTGAATTCCACTTTACCTCGAACTTTGCTTGTTCCTATTACAGTATCCATTTGCTCATTCAAGCATACATTTACTAGTGTTTTGTTCTTTGTCTTGTTCTGTTTACTCAATATTTAGAAAGCTATGATAGGGTTCCTTTTGGTAAATATGGTTCCAATCAGCATCTCATTGTAAAAGTTGTAACTGCAGGTTTACAAGCTGTGATACAGAATTGCTAATGTTAGTGGAATCTACCTTATGCTGATATTTGTTATTATCTGTGCTGAGGTGAGTTTATAGGATTTATGCATGCTAAATTAAGTTCAAGGAATCTGAAAATACTGTACAAGTTATGGAAAATATTTTCAGATATTCTTGCCATATTTTAACATTTCCAAAAATGTTTATTTGTTGTAGACTTGTGTGACCATGCATTCAAGACACATTTTAAATGAATCTTGAGTTCTCACTAAGACTTAAAAGCAAGTGGATTAATAAATGTGTTTTTCTATTTATGTTAGGTTATCCAATGTCTAAAAGTCCCATGAGAGTTAACTTGTATCCTGTGTAAAGCCTATATCTTTCTGTGCTTAAATCCAAAATTGCTGTCTGGTACTGTGAAAGATTTGATATAGCATTCACTAGTGAATAGAATAGAAAGTAACCTATGTTGAGTTCATCTACAGCCATTTCTACTTTTATTCTAATTGTCCTCAAAGGTGTGTTTTTATCTCTAGGCAAAATGTAGCTATAACAGGTTGCGTATTCAGGGACTGAGAAGCTGGTTTTTATACTTTGATGCCAAGGTAATAACAGACAACATTCTAATGGTTCATTACTCTGCTTAGCTGTCTGTCTGGGGCAAAAACATGCATATAAAACTTTTGAAATTATTGATGTTCTTAATGTAATGTGCTTAAAAATATATCAAATATGTTAGCATTTCTCCAAATGCTTCATTCTGTGCGTAATGAATTTACATTCCAAAACTAGAAAATACTCTACCAAACAGAATTTTTACTTTCCCAGTGAACACTAAGTTAGAGGTCAAAATTTATTGATACATATGAAAGTCTGGTTTTTATGTCAATCAGTTTTCTATTAGGAGTGCTCATTATGCTGGCAGTAATGGTTTATGTACAAGCTTGTGTGTGCCTATGTGGGCAAATACATTCATTGCAAACTTTTCTATTTTAGTTTTGTTCTTCCACAGCTGTTCCTACATATATTTCTGCTTCAGTAATGAAAGAGAAGTCTCTGCCAAGTCAGCCTGGATCTGCAACTGTAAATTAGGCCCCTAAGGATTCACAGAATCACCACTTTAATTTTCAGATTTTCTATGGAAAGATACGTAACAGCATTTCTAGATCATGTCCCAGTGCTTTGTGGACACACAGAGTGATCAACTAGAGATAGCCATCCCATGAAATATAAAATCACTTCATCTTGTCTGACTTCCAAAGTATTTAAATCTGCAATTGAGAGACAAATTATGAAAAAGAAATGTTTGTGGTTATGTTTGGGATCATGCTGGTTAGCCACCTGCTAACCAATCTACCCTCTTTAGATTAAATATTTTCTTCTCCAATAAGAGTATGTGTTCAGCTTCAGGGCTCATCAAAGCCCCATATTTACCTTTGCTGGGTTATAGCTTTGAGATGTGCTGCACTCAGCTGCGGCAAGAGAAATTTTTACAGTGTTCTCTGTCTGCCCTTGTAGTAGCTGGCTGGCTATGTAAGAGCCATCTAGGGATTCGCAACTACTCATATTTATTTTATAATAAGATTTTATTCACGCACTTTTCTTTGTTAAATGGGAACATTAAAAAAAAGTTAAAGGATTTTTTCTCTTTTTCATGTCAGACATGAAATATTCTTTGTATAGAATTAGAGGTTAACTTAACTAACCTTAGAATTTTGATACTTTTCTAAGGCCATGGGGTTTAGTATATCATTTTAGTACACCCTTCAAATTAAAACCACAGCATCAATTCTGTCAACATAAAATACTTAAATGTTTCCCATGAGATATGCAGTTATCTGTGCAAAACCCCCTAAACTTGTTAGCTATTGCAATGTTATGGTACAATTTTGGGGTTTTTTTTGTTTTGTTTTTATTTGTCTCACATAAACTTATGTCTTTAATCTTGGAATAATAATTCTGTTTCTGAGATATTTTAACCTTTTTTTTTTTCTCTTCAATCTTAGATGAGTAGCACATTTATAGAAATACTTACGTATTCTTTCATCATAGCAAGGGTATAGTGAATGCTTAATATACATTTAAAAACTCCATCTGCCAGAGTAAACAAACATAGGCAAAGCTTCCATGTCGTCCGGAGGTATATAGCCCAACATATTTAACAGGAAGTCGCTGTTCTAGGAAGGCATATCCTGGTTTATATGGGAATAAACTGAGTTGTTCAAGGCAATCAGTTATGAATTACATGCTGTTCGGGCACTCAGGTCTTCATAATGAACAGTTTTTCTTGATAGTATGAATAAAGTAGCAAAGATGATTTTAATTTTTTTTTCTGATTCTGTTGGAGTAAAAAAATATTGCCTGTGTAGTCAGTAGAAAAGATTGTGGTGGTGGGGAGGGGTTAATTCCAAATCAGAAATGAAATCTAAAGTTTCTAGAGAGTGGTAAGCATGTGAGGTTAATAACTTGGCACAACAGCTTCTTGAGAAATCTTTTATTATGATATAGCTAGCTCTGACAAATGATGGCTATATTTGTCACTTTGCATTCTTGTTCAAGAGGTATCTTTTATTCTTCAGTTTGTTCCTTGGGGGAATTGCTGAAGTGTGTGACTGTATTGGAAAGGATTAGACTATCAAAGGGTAAAGTTATCATTCATATGAATGTCATTCTTCATAGAGTATATAAAATGTGAAATATATCAGGTGGTCCAGACTGGAAAGAATCCACGGAGTTTCTTTTTCCAGCAGCAAAGACTGGTTGTTTTGCTTTCCAGAATGCCAATGAGTGCATCAACAGTTGCTGCTCTAGCAGATCTTCTTCAAAGCCCATTTAAAAACAGGGGAATGATGGGAGAAACTTTTTCTTGGACTTTAAGTGTCATAATAAAATGTGCTTGTCCAGATTCACAGGTTTTTGCCTCACATTTGGTTTTGATGTAGAAATAGTTAAGCTAAACTGTCGATACTGTTATACTAAAACTGTAGCTCTATAATGAACTGAACTAGGTCTGAACACCAGACTGACCTAGAGAGAGAAAAAAAACCTTGCCTCCAAGTTGTTAAAGTTTAGTTTAAGATTTGATAGCATGGAGCTTTTTTTTGGCTTGCGTTTACTGCAATATTTGAGATGGCCCGAGTTGAATGAAAAGCTTATTGACCACATGATTCTTAATCTTTTCAGGTACTACATTCAATCAGGGTATTTTTTGTCTCTCCTATGAATTTAAGCAGAAGTGATAAATGAATAGATGGTGCACACTTTCATCCAATTAATGACCTGAAGAAAAAAATATGCGACTATTTTTGAGATGTGTTGAAAACACTCATATTTCTCTGGATTTCCATGACTGAAAACATGGAGTGAAATCCGGGTAAGGAATATAACATATTATGCAAAATCATGTCTTGTAAACATGGGCAGGGTAAGCTGGATTTTTGTGTAGAAATCAGCTGTGGTTTACAAGAGTCACATTGAATCTTACAAGTTACATGAGAAGTCTTTTAAAGCAAATTCCAGAACCTGCTCCAACTGACTTCTTGTACTTGGGGAAAGTAGTTTGGCAATGCTCTGAAAATTACACAAGAATCACTAAAAAATTAGCTTCCAAGACATCTTGTATTGTGAACACTTTTTCAAGTTGATCTTTTTCTTAAGACCCTTGCATTTATCTTTGTTTTGCAATTCAGGTCTCTCAGAGTGCAAGTTGCCCAAATCAAGAAATTTGCAAAGGTTGCCATTGAAAGATAGCAAGGGATAGTGAAGGTTTTTTTGATGTTTTAGCCATACTCACAGCAGTTCATCCACGTGATATGGTTCCTTTGCAACATACCAAGGAAAACTAAGTATCTTGCACCTTCTAAAATTTTCCCTAACATTTGGTCATTTGAAACATTTATGATACAGCTGGTAGAAAAATCCATATCTGTCTTAATACAGAGCACAAAATCAAATTAAATTTGATTTCAAAGATGTATCCAATATACTAGTGGAGAATGATGTCACAAACTGGAGGCATAGGGGAATCAGTTCAGAGTCCACAATTCCTAAAAACCTCAGTGATGAAGAATGAACATATTTAATTTTTTTGGCAGACTGTATGCAAACCAGTTCAGAACAATTCAGTCTTAATGTATATTTAAAAGGCATCTGGAAAGTCCCCACTTATGCCAGATGGATTCAAGGGATTATTTAAAGGAAAGCACAGTTTTATTTGATATGCCACAAAGAATTATTTTAAAACACCTGTCGATTTCTCAGTGAGTCTGGAACTAGCTAAAAAATCTGTGGCTACTGTTTTTGGTTTTACTGAAGTGATTGAACAGATACAGGCATAACCTGATTAATTTATATCCATATAAATCTACTTATCATAGAAATTGGATTTCCTTTCTGGTGTCAACAGCAAGAAAAGTCTATGCTAGTGATTTCAGTAAAGTGAGGGAGGCAAAAGGTATGATTTCTGTTCCACAGGAAGATGTATGGATAAAGTTGCACTGGGCAAATTTACTGTTTTGTCACTATTGGTATTGATTGTGTTTAGAGGCTGAAGTAGAAGTGGTATTTTTCTGCTTTCCTGAAACAAAGTTTAGTGTATAAATATATTTGAATCAGCAACACGAATGTTTCTGATTCAATATAGCAGTAAAATGTGTTCATGTATATGAGGACTCTTGCACAGATATGGCTGCATTTCGTTAGACTGATCATAACTCACTGTTAGGGTAGGATAGCCAGCTCAGCTCCTTAGCATGTGACATTAATAACTTCATAGCTGTGGCTATAAATATACAAGGTGACTGTAACCTGTTCTCCACTGCCACCTCTATTCAGCAAATATCTATCTTTGTTCAAATCTGAATGCAGAAGCAATCTCTTTTGGTTAGATATTTTAAATTTTTCCTTACAGATCAAAAGACATGGACTTGTGACTTGATATAACATTTTAAAATTACTAAGATTGCACTAATTTTAAAATGAGTTGTACTTACTTTTTCTTTGGCATGCAAATTCTTTACACTTCCATAAGTTTCAGACATCAAAAATCCATTGCATGTGTCATATGATACTATCTGTTAACAGTGTTATTTCATAATATACATGAATTAAGGAATCATTTTTAGTACTTGGATGATCTAGCTAACTTCATACTTTTCATATGCTTTTTAAAGCTCACATCAAGGGATCATACATCTAAGGAATTTATAAATGTTACATGCAAAAGTGAAAGCTCATCTCACTCTTTAATTAACCAAGTGTGAATACAAAATTTTAGACATTAGATTTGTGGTTTGGTTGTTGTTTTCCATACACAGTTTTTAAAATTTAGCTTCAACCCTGCTCCAGGTCAAAGTCCACGTTAGTAGCTCATCTTACTGAATGGCAACTGGAAATACCAAGGAAAACCACGGAAGAAAGAGTTAATGCAAGAACTTTATATGTCTGACAAAAAATAGTTTGTCAAGGGGATTACTGGGCTATACCTTTCACGTGAGCTATTACTCTCAATATTCATTTTAGATCTGTTTTCTGATTTTACCTAATCTCTAATAGTCTTTATCTTGGTAGGTTTCACAATAAATATACGGAGGTATATCAACACACTTTATAATCTGTTTTTCACTGTGAAAACTGTCCATTTAATCCAGTTTTTGCTTTTTGTATTTAAATCAGTATTAGTTTAGAAGCAGACTTTCTTCTATATCTTAAAACACTTTAATTGCTTTATTTTTCTTGGTGGATAATCTTATTAAAATCTTTTAGAAAACCAAGCATGTTATATCAACTCCATAACTTAGACGAGAATGTTTGCTGGAACACTGAAAGAAATAAACTGTGAAGAGCCACATCCCTACATTCCCTACCCCTAATACAACAAAACCCTGTTGTTTACTTAGAACACTAACTGGTATAACTTCTGTCAGACAGACTGGTGTGGAAATTAGATTTTCACCGCTGTGTGTGCCAGTTTCACCTCTGAAACTCTGCTTAAATACCAATGTGGTATTTGCCATCTTTTGTCCTTCTGACTCCAAGTTTGCTTTACACATGGGAATTGATATTTAACCAAGTGTTATGACTGAACATGGACATCAAATTGCTGCAGAACTGTCTGATCTTATTAATTGAATGTTGCTCAATCTATTGTTTTGCCTTGTGTTTTGTATTGGATTTAGTTTTAAAATCTCTGAGGCTTTTCTCTGACTGGATTCCTATGCAGGTTTGGTCTGAGAACTGTCTTCCCACCACTAGGAAAACCAACAGTTAGTTTAGCCTCTCTGCAAACACTTTAATCTCACTGATCAGTCCTTTTACCACTTGATTATGCACTCTCCTGGCTTTCTGTTCTATGGGTTCCATTAAGGGACACTTTTATTATTAAAGGCATAAAAACTGGTAGGCTTCTCCTTAGCCTCTTGTGATATTAATTTAAGATGTTAGAGAATATGTTGTTGATTATTTTAATTTCCTACATATCCTTGAATGTGTTTCTGATATATTGTGTCTTCTTCCACTTTTCTCCCTCCCCCAACCCCCGGAATGGAAAAAGGGGAAGAAGTGAAATACAGTGGTAAAGAGGAAGCATGAGTCAATATCTGTATCTAGGTCTTATGTCTTTAAATGATCTTCAGATCATCTGCAGATCTGCAAATTTTACATATTTAAGTGCTCCTTTTTAAATTTATTTCTAAGTTACATTTTTTTTGGTGTAGTTTCACTTTTTAAGTACTAGGGACCAAGCGACTGCATACTTTGTGAACTTTGTTATTTCACAAAGCAAGCAAGTCAATCTCTATGCAGTTCCTGATGACACCTTTCATCTCTGTGTTCTTAATAACTAGATTCCCAGTAGTGTCTGTGCCTTATCTTATTGGCTGGTACCCTTGCCTTAGGAGGAGTGTGCCTGAAGCAAGAGACTGTAGGATGTATCTATATTTCTGATATCAAAACCTTTTTTACCATTTCAGATCTCATGTTAACCCCAGTCAGCCTGGAATTAAGCTTAGAGTCAATGCTGAATATTTCAAAATTCATATCCATAATGTTTAGTGTCTAGGACATATCGTAGCTTTTTGTTTTCAAAGGTCATGCAGTTCCCTCTGGTGTCTCTGACAGGAAAATGTGAATGAACTTTGCAGAAAGGACAGAGGGATATTTTGCTGACAACATTTGAATATATTTTTATTTCTGAAGGTATAAATACAGATTAAATGTCCTCACACAAAAAAAAAAAAAAAAAGTGCTAGATATGACTATGCTTGAGCTGTTAGTCTGTGATATACTCAAAATAAAAAGGGCTTATTGAACAGTATCAGTTGGTCACAGCTGGTCTGGGCTAGAGTGCATAAGTTCAAACACTATTGATAAAGGGATAAAAACTGGGTCAAAAACTGCAGTAACGTTGCAATGTTTGATCATATGCTCTTACTTGTATCACTAGAAACTTTCTAAAGCCCTGAAGCAGAAGATTTACAACTGCTGTGTTTATGGTTGCTTTTGAGAAAAAGTTTCATTGGCAACGGGTTCCATAATTTAACCAAAATACGAGAAAGATATACTTTTATCAGTTAACCAGTTGTCACGTTTTCATGTAGTTGAATACTTCTTTGTCTTTGGAAGAGGGAATGCAAGCATTTGCTTTAAATACTTTTTTCCGCTTTTTTTTTGCTCTATATTTACTAAGTCACTTCTTTTATTCTTTTCTTTAGCAAAGCCAATTCTTGAATTTTTCAATTTTTTTTTCTCAGATCCTTGACCATTTCTATCACTTTTTACTAAATGTTTTATTGAGTGTTGCTTCCTTTTGAAGAGCTCTATAAACAGTGTATGATTAAATCTCAAGAATCTACTGAAAGGTAAATAAGGGAAAGATATCACCAGCTGATAGGGAAACCACAACAAAAATGAGGAAAGAAATACATTATTAGGGAAACGTTCAGATATCTAACTATGTGGCATATGCACCAGATATCCCTTTTTTTTGTGCGATTTAATCTAGATGCCTTGCTTAGTCATAAGTTCCTCTATTGGGAGCCTGCCTCTTTTCAGTGACTACATAAATTCATACACAGGGAACCTCACATTTTTAAATTAAAGGCCTCAAATCAGATGACCTGAATCTCTTTCCAGAGAGACTAGTAAAAGTTTTTTAAGTTACTTGAATCAGTAGTTGAATACCTTTAAAATTCTAGCTTTGATTTTCTTAGGATTAAATAGGACACCTGAAGCCAATTAGGAAATTGAATCCAGGTTGTCTTTGTTCAAAACTAACACTGCAATAATTATTCTACTTCTCCATCCCATAAAATACGCAAGTTTGAGCATTCCAATTCTGGATTTCATTTTTGCTGTAGTATCTAATTATGTAGAGGGAAATAAAAACAATAGTGTCTTTTCAGAAAAAGTGATTTTAGTCACACAGTTACAGATGATGCTCACAGTTCCTTTGTACTAATGCCCTATTCATTGAAAAGATTTTAAAATTATCATAAGAAATTACCATTTAGTAAATAGTGATACCCACACAGGAAGGAAAATAAACCGAACCCGTTTGTATTTCTCTTAATATTCATAAAAGTTTAGTTTGCTTTTCTTCTCAAATCTATTTTTGGGCCTAAGTCAAGTGCCCTTCTCCAAGCTATTAAATTCCTTGCAGTCTTTTTTTCATCCTGATGTGCCATTTCATTGACATGTTGGAATTAGTTCAGAGATCACAACTGCCAAATCCCTCTGATCACACAGAGCTGGCCCTCCCACTACTGTTGCTGTTCAGAGCAGCCACAGCTACAGCTGCTCAAAATGAGATCAACCAGCTTATTCTCTGGGCTCTTTTCAAGCTTGCTCCTGTGACTGCTCTGCTTCCACCTGCTCTGCCCTGAGCAAAATGTTTCTATTGCAGAAATACACAAGGACCAAAAGAGTACCAGATGAGGTGCCCTGGCTCTTGCCTTCAGCCCAGCTCTGGTGGGCAATTCAGCACCCACTCGGCAGCATTGTATGACTGTCAAGGTCTGAGTTTCCTTCCCATCAGAGAGCTGACCACCAGGGGAAATCTGTTCCACTGCTGATTTATTGTTCTATATTTATCAAAAAGATACTGCTTCGTGTCCATTATGCTTCTCCTTTTCCTATCTAATATAACTAGAACTTCTTTTCATGGACTGTAACTTATAATTATAAATAAATGATTAATTGATATCCTTAGCCTGTCTTGAACTAAGTAGTATTTTTTTATGGAGTGGTATATCTTACTTATGGTAATAAGTGAAAAATTAGATGCTTGTTAAATTTGTTCATGAATAAGTATATAAAATCTACTATCTCTATTTAACAAAACAATTAGTTATTGAACAATTTATTATCTAAAAATATACCCTTACTTTAAAACCAGACATTATACAGAAAGTTTTATTGTAAATTTCTGTTATTGTATTTTTATGGTGTGATTTATATTTCATACATTCAAGATGCTTTTTTTACAAATGAATTCTTCTAAATTTCAACTTTTATAACAATTTTAAAAGAAACAAACAGCAGAGCAGAATTTGGAGTTAAATTGTATCAAATATATTACAGTATGTCAGTGTATTTGAAGCATCTGTAGTAGTAATGGTGCAGCTTCTTGTTGAGCAGTCACTCCCATCCCTGGATTCAGCCTATTATCATCCAATACTGATACTGAGCCCTCAAGAATTTTTCACTTATTTTATGCTTATGCTAGTTAATTTGTTTATTTTGATATGAATTTAGTGCTATGGGCTATGAACAACAGCAGAGGCCCAGTAGTGTTAGTGAGCAATTTAGGAAAAGCTCTCTAATCACTGTCATAGGAACTTCAAATTCCTGTATCTGCTTTTCTACCCTTCTCTCTTTCAAATATTTATATTAACAAATAATCTAATTAATTCATAGGATTGAATGGGATGCTACCCACTACACCAGGACCCTCAAAGCCCTATCCAACCTAGTTTTGAACAGTATCAGGGATGGGGCATCCATAGCTTCTCCGGACAACCTGTTTCAATGCCTCACTACCCTCTGAGTAAAGAATTTCTTCCTAACACCTAATCTAAATCTCTTCTCTCTTAGTTTGATATCCACTTAAATTTCAGTAACTATTTTCAGGTATTTTGATTCATATTCTCTCTATTTTCATTTCTCAGAAAAAAAAATTGAAGTCTGCATCAAGTGCAGATCGCATCAAGTACAGTCCCTTCAATTGTTTCCACAATCCAGTAATAGAACACTTCCATCTATGAGACATATGTCACAGCAATTTTCCTGTTTTATCTTTTTTTTGCTGGCTCCTATTACACTCTTTGAAGGTGCTCCAAAGCTTAGAGTGAGTACTCCACGTTTAACTCATTTTTGAGGACACGAAGATGATTACCTTGTTATATTAGTGCTTGATTTCTTTGTACATGTTTTACCTCAGAGAAATAGCAAACCAGCTGGCATGCTTCTACGTTAGTCAGAGAGAAGCTTGTTTGGCATAATTTATTTCAAAGAATAAAGAAATATCCTACATTTATTATTAAGATTGAGATGTCAGAGTGAGACTATCTAGGAGATGGTCTTTTAGAAGTCTTAAGTCTTCATTAAAGAGCTGTTATTTTAACAAGTTCATCTGAATGAATAAATGGGGAATAAAGTCAAAGATTTTAGGGATAAATTGGACAACTAATAAAAATATGTGTGATAGATGTATAAGTGACTGGAATATTTCAGCAACACTTAATAACCCAGCTTTGTATAATGTTTTGTATCTCACCTTTTGATAAGCCCTTCAAAAGAAAATCATAGATTCTTGACTCTGATGTAGGTAAGGACTTCAGTAGTGTATTTGAATTTGCATGATGCTATATTCACTTCCATTATTAGGATTTTGATATACATTTTTTTTGCTACACTCCATATCTAAATATGTCACAATTTGATTAGGAAATTGCACTTCATTTCTTTGGTGCAGTGCCTGCAAGAAAGTTAAGGCATTGTAAACTTACCAAAGTAAGCAACATTTAGTAAAGGACCACAACCCCAGAAGATTAAGCATGTATCAAAAACCACTTTCATATTCCAGAAATGTTGGTTTTGTTGCTGTTTGACTGGTTGTGTGGGCTTTGGTGTTTTCTTTTGTGAGTGGTGACAAAGTAAGAGAAGAAAAGTTTGTGAAAACAGAGAATGAAAGCTGAAAATTGTTCAGGAGGTGAATTTCTCACCTGATAGATTGCCTGCCTGCTAATATTTGCAGCTGTCAATTTCCACTAGCATCTGTTGGAGGTTGTGTCACAAGGGGGATTGCTGCACCCATAGCATGGGCTTTCAATGTTCCTATGCAGGAGTTTCTTCCACAAAACTACATCTTTGCTTGATGAAATGGTAGGATGGTTTAAAAGTTCCATCACATGTGAGGGAACCTGCAACAAACATTAGAAGAAATTGAACGGAATGAAAAGACTGTGCTGGGAGATAATTTATTTTTAATGAGGAGGAGAAAGGAAGTGAAAAACACTGAAGAGACAGAATGAAGAAAATTTTTTAGCAGTGAAATAGGGACACCTTCACTTTGACTCAAAAGGGCGTCCATAAGAATATAATTATGTAAATGTCAAGAAGGCCAGAAGTGGTTTTAATGTTGTACATTAAGATATATATTAATAATATGATGGAATTGGGAGCAGCAGAAAAGCCTATACTAAATATAATGAAAAACGTTCTGACAGGAAGATACATTAGGCTGCAGAATAGTTTTCCATAGGGAAGCCATCACTTAAGGGCTTTTTCTTCCATCAGTATGTTCCCCAATTCTATGAAGATTCATATTCAGCTCTTCATGTCCAAATGGAAAATTAAGCAAGAGAGATAATTTCAGCAAGTCTCGAAGTCCCTCAGTAATTTTAAGGAAATCCACTTACATCCTCTTATCAAAATATCCCTTGCTGGGGTTAAGAATAGACCCCACTAGATATATATATATTTTATCAAGTTATGTTTAAAAAATTATTTATTTAATTAAAAAGTGAAGCTCTTTCTCTGAGTTTAGATATCAGGTTTTTTTTGTGATAAGTCTGTCACATATTTTGTCCTTCTTGCAACATTTTGAGGGTATTGGCTGTATCTGAACTAAAGAATGCATACACACAAAATGTTTTAAGTTCTAAATGCTGTCTAAAGTGCCTGTTTTCTGGACTCTCAAAGTTCAGGGTTCAAAAGAAAAGCTGCTCATTTCATTGAGGATGCACAGCTGCATTTTCAGGTTCAAAATATCAGTGATCTGTGTGAGGCAGAAGACAAACTGAGCCTGAAGTCTGAGATCAAATCTGAGCTCTAGTCCTGGAGACAGGGTGTCTGTTTCTGTTATTATGATTAAAACATTGGCCTTTGAAGTAATGGGGCATATCCAGAGGTATGGGAACCTCAGGAAAAAGGTAGGTCTTTGCCAGAAATTTAAAAGTTTCAAACATCAACTTACCCTAAGGTTTTTATTCTGTTTGTGGGATTTTCTTTTTCTTGTTGTTGTTTTTTGGCCTACCCTTTTCAAATGGATGTCTTTTAACCATTGTTTCAGTTTCCAAATTAAGCATGTAGGATGTTTTCTCCTTATTATTCTTTTTTGATGTCACTTGCATTAGGACTGTGATTTGGGTTTGGGCAAGACAACTTTTAAGATGTTTTATGTTTTACACTGCAACTGTGAGAGAAAGGATTTTCTACTACACCACCCTTGTTTTAGAAAATCAGAATTTAATTTACTTCTCTGTCTTAAGTTACCTATATGGGATTAGGCATCTTGAGAAAAAAAAAGATTTTTCATTAATATGCACAGGGAGTGAAAGGTGCAAGATAGCACTTTGATAAAGACCTTAAGCATAAAGAAGAATATAACTCAATATCTCTTTTTGGATATTAATCTAATTTTCTATGAAATCTTTAGTAATTTACACAAATCTCTATGTGTTTAATGATATTTAATGTCTGTTTCAACTTATGTGTACTGTAAAACAATAGTATGTGCTACATAGCAATGAAAACATTAAAAAAACCCCTATATTTTCTCCTTTGTTAGATAATTGTAAAATTCCACGTTTTGCCAAAGAATTTGTATTTCATACTGTTAATGAATTTTGAGGGTTGGTAGCCACATAATTTTTTTTGCCCCAACAGAGAGATGGTTGGTGTTCATGTTGATGCCATGTATTTTAATTATTTTTTGTTCAGTTTATTGTGAAAAAATATGTCTCACCTTCTAGATTGTTTTAAATGCATTCGGTTTTCTGCTAAAATGATGCTTCTAGATAAGTGATTGTGGTTATTAGTGTCTAAACTATTGATTAAACAGCACAACAAATTCCCACACTAAAACAATGTGTGTGTATATGTATTTGTGTCTCCCTTAATTACCTGGTTTAGCTTATTTTGTTCTGGCAATCCAGAAGGTGCTCTACACATTCCTATGTGTCCATATGCAGTCTTCACTGCATACTATGTAGTATGACTTAAATGAGTTGATAAATATTAAGTCAAATAAATGAGTCTAACTTCTGTGAGTAACTGAATTGTATCGAACTGCGGGCGTTGTGAAAGTTTTAGCTGAACTCAGCCTCATCAGTAAGTCTGCAATCCTTTGCTAAGTAGCTTTGCCTCTAAAACTCTCTTGGGGCTTGCTAAATGAATTTAAAGCAATACAGATACCTTCCAAATCCCATAACAGAACTCACAAGTAAGCCAAATAAGCTGGAAAAAAAGCTGTAAGTAGGGAAAGGCAATTCTTGTTGAATTAATGAAAACTGAAAAAACTTGAATTCTCTGGTTGCTTTTAGCCTGACTTGATAAAAATCTCTGAATAAGTAACTTAGAAAAGACAATAGAAAGTTGGTTGGCCAACTGTAAGATGTTGGCCAACTACAATAAATTAAGCAATAGATTTACTAGGTTAAAAAAAAATGGCAGCCAACTGTGAAATCAAGTGCTCCAACCTGGAAGCAAACAGTATGGTCAAAAAAACCGCAAGTATAATAAAAAAACCCAAACAGTTAAGTTGCATATATGCCTGTGATTCTTTTACTGAAGGCTAGTTCACCATTTTCCTTATTGTCACTGCATATAACCTATTAAGGGAAAATGTGAACTAAACTTCAAAACTTCAGTTCTCTGATATGTAGGGTTGGGACCCAGAATCCAAAGCCAGATTTGAATAAGGAATGTATAATTGGGACTTTTTTATTTAGTTATATATAAAAGCATAATGAAAATGTTTCATAGTTGAGTTCTGGACACCAAAGACCCTCAAAAATACTGAGGATATCACTCTATTTGTGCTGCATCCAGGAAATAAATAGTGGGGGGTTTTTTGAGACCTGTGTTGGAAAGATAATTGCATGAGTTTCTGTTTCTTTCTTTAACTTACAGTGAATTCTCTGTCCATCTGTTGACTGCATCTAATTGTCCACCTCAATATATATACCTTGGCTACCCAAACCAGATATTGTAAAGAGCTTGGGAAAATGGAATCCAGAGTTTAATAGAAGCATTGGGAATAGAAAAAAATAAGTTCAATAAGAAAGGACAGCAGACACTGTTTGATGAGCTATCCCATTAGTATCAGAAACCAGTTACCTGCACTCTAGCAAAGTAATGAATAAACATATAAGATATATATTCTCCTACCTGTTTCTTGTACATCATACATTAGAGTAAGAAGAACACTGATTAATGAAGCTGTATTTGAAAGGATCAATTCATTTAAATTTAAATGTTATAAGTTTTAATATTTTTTCTATGAATATTGCTGAGAGATATTCACCTGGCCCACTTTGGTTTGGTCTGGTTGTTCATGATGTTTTTGCAGTTCTTAATGCAATTAGTAAGTTTTTCATGAGGACACAGCAAAAATGCAATGATCACATTGGCTATATGTAATGGAGTTCATTTTTACAGAGTAGGAGTTGTTCTCTCAAATATGAGTCATAAATAAATGAAACTGAAAATGTTGCATTCATTGCTCATTTTAACCTTCTTCCTTTTTTTTTTTTAAGTTTTATTTAACTGAAGTTAAATTCTAATAAAAGATGAATTTATGAATGACCAAATAGTATACAATTATGTTACCAAAAATAATTCTTATTTCTATAAGTTTCAAATGTTCTCCCTTTATACCTCCTTTCCCTCAATAATGTTTCACAACAAGACAAGCAAGCTTTTAGAGAATGATCAGCATTTTTGTGGTCTTAACTATTATTTATTGGACAAAATCTACTAGCTTCCCAAAAACAATATTTAAATTTTACTCATGTAAGCAGTAGCATTCATGAAAAGTAATGCTTCCTGTTCTTTTAAAACAGATTATAAAGCAAGAAGATAACGTATTTGTGATTGCTGTTGGTCTGGAGTTACTTTGCAAGGTAAGACTTTGTCCGAAAGCACAACTATATCGCAATTTAAAATGAGTTCTTTAAGAAAATTAATAATGTTGCCAATCCTGGACTAAGTTTCTATGTTTAGGTAGTTATTTAAAGAGTTTTGACATACACAGATTAGATTAGTAGTAATTTCTTGTTTTATTTCCTTGCAAATGAAAATGTATGACTGTTTAATTTCCAGTGTCGAAAATAATTATCCCCAGATTTATTTCTCTATTAAAATAAGTTTCATACTTTTTGCACTTTAAATGAGTGTCCATGTTAAATACTTTTTTTCCTATGTTCAAGTAATTCCAATCACCAGAAAAAATACTTTTTTTCCTATGTTCAAGTGATTCCAATCACCAGAAAATTTTTTTTCCTATTGATCCCGCCCAGAATTTTTTAATGGGTCTACTATTGTACCATGTATTTGACTGCTAGGTTTTTGTTAGGTTTTGTTGGTTTTTTGAACAGAGGTTCCTCAAAACCAATGTCTTAGTAGAACTTTTTTTCCCTGTTTGTTTCCTCTCTTAAATTATTTTAGAAAAAAGATTGTGATATTCTTGTTTCATTGATGCAGATGGATTTGCTTTGTCCTCTGTGGTGTCAAAAAACCTTAAGGAAAGACTCATAGTCTTTTTTGTTTGGCTTTTTTTCAGATAAAATTATTATTAATAGTATTTCAGTATAATTTCAAACTATATAAAATTAATGGAAATTATCTTTGGAGTTCTTAATGATAGGAACCTTATGAACTTGGCATTTTATTAAATATAATATCTGTTAATCACTGTTCTCATGTCCTGTGATTAGTTAGCTAACAACCATAGAGCAATGTGAAAACAACTTCTTCTGTAAAATATTTGGCATTTACATTTTAACTCATCTGGAGACTAAAATAATTATAATTTAAAAATATTCCAACAGCACTTTTTGCAGATAACATTATATGTCTCCTTCAATTAGACAGTATTAAATGTAAAGAACAAGTAAAATACTAGGCAAGGCATTTATTTATACATATTTCCTCTAACTGTAGTGAACAAAAATGTTGTGTAATATAAACACAGGGTGACTTTAATATGAATTAACAGTACTCTGAAAGGTAGGAGGAGGCTGATAGAAAGAGCTGACAAGTATAAAAGTAAGATTGAAGAGCTGGAGAAATGTAATTTCCTAGCAAATAATTATCCCCAAGCTGTGTAAACATGCTTAAACAAATACCTCATAAAAATCAAACCAAGAATTGAAATAGCAGATTTATCATTTCAGCACAAGTGTCAATAACAGAAGTCCATATGTTTACACAGGCCAGCCGCACAGAAAGATAACTCTGTTTGGCCTTGCTCTCATCAGCACCAATTGCAGTTAACATATATTGTTACCTGCTTGTATCATTTATGAACAGAAAGATAGCAAAGGAACATATAAAATAAACATTTAGACTTGCTTAAAATCCCACTGTATAATAATGTCTCCTTTTTGGGAGACTAACTCTGAGTTTGTGATACTGAGCAGGAAAAATATTCACTCTGGTCCATTGTTTACAATAGTGGTTATATGGCAATGCATGTGGAAGACACTTGTATTTTAATCCTTCATAGCACAGTTTGTTTTATCATAGAACTAATAACATATGTTATAAACTGCTTGACAGACAATTAAAAAAAATATACTAAGGGATGGTTTTCAGACTGAGTCTCAGCACTGAATGGTGATTAAGTATTGCAAAGAATTTAAGAATTGTCATAACTTTGTCCAGAAGAGACAATTAACCTAAAACTGGCCATGTCTAGGATCAGTTATAGACATTTGGGCCTGAATTACATTTGATTACAAGAGATAAATGTATTGTTTAATCACTGTATTTGAGGTTTTTCAACAGACAATAAACGTTTTTGTTGGAAGTTCCTAACATCCCTGATTATACTGTTCATCAACTGTGTCTAATGGAGAAATATCTCACCACAAGAGATATCTCACAAGAAATATCTCTGTCTTGTGGTGTTTGGTGTATCTCAAAAAAGTCATCTAAGATATCAGTACCCTTTTTGTGAGTGTGTGTGTGAGAAAAGATGTTTGATGTAATGTTCAAGCTAGAAATAATTTCTTTTTTATGAGGCACCTTGTTAGAACAGCAGTGAATCACATTTATGTTTGTTTTCAGTTTTTCCGTTAGTTTACTTCTTTCACATTTCCTTGCCTTAGCTTTAGATGATATTTTTTGTCCAGTACACACTGATTTCTGCTAAAACAAAAACAATGAAATACAGAAAGTAAGAGAAATTTTGAGTTTCAATTCTCTGCATGTTTGGGAGGCACTATAGACATAATTGGGGCACAAATCATCAAACTGTGTTCTGTTGCCTAGCACTGTGTTCTGTTGCTTAGCACTGCAGCTGCTTTCTTATTTCTATCCCAGTGAAATACAGACTCTCATCTTGCTGTTATGCTGTAGATAGTTCCAAAATCCTTGTGAAATCCAGCATTCTTCAGTTTAATTAGTTACTGGTAGTAGACTATGTTGACTGGCTTTAGTTGTCAACTAGAGGCTCTTGGTTTCTTGTGATTCTATGCCCATGAGAGACTGGGGTATAATTATTAAATCACCTCAGTCTCACCTGTGATAATTGCTGGTGCCAAATTGCTCAGCTCCTAAATGGTTATTTGCATTGGCAACACTTTTTGTCCCTTTGTTGTTTTCAACAGAGTGATTTCACTTTTCTTTCTTTCTCTCCCTTCAGTTAAACTTAATAATCAGGAAAATGAAATTTACATTGAAAGCAGAATTATGAGCATGTATCAGATACAATCAAAGCAATGTCTGGACATATTTTCATCACATTGCTTTGTAAATTAAAAAAAAAAAAGCATGTGTTTCATCCTAAAGATAATTAAAGTCTGGTCAACTAAATGTAATTTAGTTGGTCTGTTAAAAAAATACAGTTGGTTAAAGATAAATCATATCTTTAAATAGTCCTGGTTGTGATGCATTGGTAAGAACATGTAGGGTATGATCTTTTAGGAAAGTACATATAAAAGTTACTGCTAGAGGTCAAAATAATAAATCCTCTCTCCCTGACGCTTACAAAGTGTGATTCCCTTAGGTGAATCTCTTATCAGCAGAGGTATCACACTGCAGTAGAGAAAACTTTTTAAGTGTATGTAGAGTGATTTTCAACATAAAGTTGAAACAGTATTTTTCAGATAAATAATTTAGTTACCTACAACATAAATTACACATATATTTTAGCAACAAAACAGAAGCCTTTGTCCTAACAGTTTGTAAATCATTAGATAGCTTAATTTCAGTTGCTGTCAGTGACATAACTGTAAATAAATAAAAAAAAAAGATCTTTTCGATCAACGTGAGACATAATTTGATCTTAAACACATTTTGAGGTGGGATCATTTAGATAACTATAGTGCTTCTTGATCACGTGACTGAAAAGTTTTCCACTCTGAGATGCTGAGATGGTGGAAAAATTGCCAACCTTTAATGGAAAACATATCTGAAAATGACTGGCATAAAAATTTTAATCAAATAGTTGAGTGTAAATCTTACAGGCTGCTTAGTTTATACATCCAGTATCTTAGAAGACACAAGCACTTTCACGTATGTCTCTGCACATGTGCACATTGAAGACTTATCTTTGTAAAAATGTATGACTTAAAGGTCAATGTCTTTTCTACTGTATACAAAATTAAGAATGATATCCACATTAAAAAAGAAGCCCATACTTAGCAAATTATTTTCACAAGAAGAAATATATGCAATATACTCAAGTCAGGGGAAGTATAAAAAACTTTAGCCCAGTGTCGTGGGTTTACCGAGGAAGAGTCAGTCTTGCAAGCGACCTATGCTGCAGGAAGCAGTGCACCTTGCTTCCTGGGAAACAGAGCCAGTGACCAGCTAGTTTTGAGTATTGATGGGTATATAATCCAATTAAAAGTTGTTCCGCCTCCAGGAAAAAAAAACATATTTAAGAGAGATACACCTGAGAAAAAACCCTTTTTCCTGTCCTGTTGCTGCTAGAGAAGCAAGTCCTGTGCTTCTCTCTCTGGTAAGACTGGGCCCTTGCCCTTCCCCCCCTCCCCCCCCCCGAGCGGGGAGTGGGGGAGGTTTGGAAGGGAGTTTGCAGCAGTGCAGCTGAGTGTGGGGGAGGACCCGGCCTGAGCTCTCTGGCTCCGATGCAGCTGGGCAAAACATGTTAACTACAGCGGGCAGAGCCGGGCCCCTGCTCCAGGCTGGGCAGGGGCCGGGCTGGCTCCCTCC
>VZTJ01004571.1:1739067-1829050 GCA_013397795.1 Orthonyx spaldingii
ATCTTTTTCTCCTGGGCGGCTGCTAGCTGTGAGGCTGAAAACCATAAGAACTGTATTTTTTGTGGAGAAGTCAACATGGTAAAGCAGGAGAAAATTCCTCTCCCTAAATGAACTGAAGAAAGACTAATTTAAAAGTGGTAAATTGACCACAAAAAAGTCAAAGTGTTGTTTTTTTATATTGTCATTGAAAAAATGGAGAGGTGGGAAGAGCAAAAGTGTTCTGACGGTTTTGTTCTCATTCTTAATTTTTTTTTCCTTCCTTTTAAGTCTGTTAATAAACTTTCTTTATATTCTTTAAAGTTTGAGCCTGCTTTACCTACTCCTAATCCTTATCTCACAGCAAAATTGAATAAAATCTGGTAAGTGTGCTGGCATTTAGCCAGAAACTCAGGTGAATGAACTCAAACCACTACACCCACCTAGATAGAATATCAAATTAAAAAAAAACTTGAAGTTTTCCAGGTAGAATGGTTAGCATCTCTTGGCTGACAGTTTTGTCTTTGTACCTAGGAGGAAGAGGATGATGTCATGACACAGATAAGTAGCTTATTTGTTCATTTGGTTCTCTCTTTAAAAAAAACATTCCTCAAAAACATTTTTTAAAACATATTTTGTTCCTTCTGTCTTCATGGTAGCACAGTATTTCAAATTGTATCCTTACTTTTGTATCCTTAGTTATCCTTACTTTTCTGGGTTTAGTTTTGTTCTGTTACCCGGTTGCTGGTCTTGGGTTTTTTTTCCTCAGTTGAGGAAGTTTTGGTAAAATCCTTCATACAAATGTTTCTTTGTATAAACTTTCACATCAGGCAAAATTTGGACCCAACTGAAATCAATATATTTAATATTACTTCCCTAATTTTAATACAGAATCAAAGTTCAGGGTAAGAGAAATATTTTATTTTCTTCCATGATTTGGGATCTAGTGAGCCACATACTGTTAAGGTGATGCAATGTTTTACTAACTAGATAGAGAAATTGACAGATAAGATATGATACTAAAGAGAAATTCCTTCCACGACTGAGATTTTTGGCTGATATGTTAAAAAAAACCAGCTAGAACAACTTCTAGTTGCTACTTACAACTTGATTTGGTGATACATGTTCTTCTCCTGTGGATGCTCAGTTTTAGCAAATACTGAATATGGATTCTGCTGAGATCTAGTAGTGCATTAGAAAATCCTGGCTTTCATCAATGTGTGTTACAGTAGTAAAATAAAAACAATACAAAATTATTTGCGATAAGAATGTATATTTTTGAAAGAAATATGAAATACCTGAAACATTGCTGATTATTGCTTCCAATGCCTACTGTGTTTCTAACATAAATTTAAGATTGTACGATGTACTTTCACAGGCAACTATGTAGAAGAGATTTTTATGACTCAAGTAAAGAACGCCTTTCAGTTCCTTCATTTTGACCGGCAAGGTATTCTAAAATAAATTGATAAAGTACTTGAATCATTCAGATCATTCTCAACTAAATTTAAAGTTCAAGTGATTAATCAATAATGTAGTAATAGCATTTTAGATGTAAGTTAGACTGATATGGATTTTGTATCATTAATGTCATTTTATGTTAGAGTGAACATTCACCTTAACCTATGCATTAAAGCATTTTTCTTTTTAATATATGTATATCCCAGTAAGTCTTGTTACTATGGAGTCTTATCCATAGGAAGACAAATGCTTTAAAGCATTGAATGATTCGTGAGAGTTAGTTAATCTCTACAGCATGATTTATAATCCCATCTTGAGTAGTCAGATACAATATCCCTAGGTCCTGAGGAAGGAAGAAATGTAGTGGTATTTCACTGTTAGCTCTTTTCGTTTCTGGAGTTGGTACAGAGACTTCTTACAGCCTCATTTACATTTTCCTTTGTATGAATTGAAGTACAAAGCACTGGAACTCTTACAGTGGAACAGATTTTCAACAGCAAGATCACTTAACAATACTTGCTGAATGGTTTATCCTCTTATTTCAGAATTAGTTTGCAAGTTATATTGTTCTCTTCATAACTAGAAAATTTTGTTATTATTCTGATGTTGATTTGGTCAAGACTAAACTATAGTTGGTTACTTGTTTCTTTCAGTGGAGGTCCCTGTGGTGGGTTGAGCTTGGCTGACCAAATATCCACTCAGTTGCTCTCCTCAACAGGAGAGGGAGAGGTAATAAAATGGAAAAACTCATTAATTGAAGTACAGACAGAGACATCCCTTACCAGTTACTGTAATGGCAAAACACACTCAATCAGGGGAAAAATATTTTAATTTACTAGCAATTAGAGTAGGATGGTAAGACTTCTGTAGTCAAATGCTCTCCCTAGGTTCTTTTAGATCTTCCATTTGTGCAAATATGCTTAATACTGAATATACTTATTTGAATATATGTTACACAGGATTTCTGATTTAGCAGTGACGCAATATATACTGAAAACACAACACTTGGAGGTTACACTTATCAAAATACAGCAATAGGAATACATAGTTCAAACACAATACTAATGTGTTTTCCATTGCCAGTCTTCGCGATACTACCACTCTCTCGACATTGGGTGTCCCCACATTCTAGGAGGGAATATGTGGGCTGAAACCAGCTCAAGCCAGTTGCTTTCCTCAAAATTATTTTGCTGATTGTCTGGATTTTGTCGTTTGTGTTGGCTGAAGTAGTGTTCATTTCCCCTATACTGCTTTAATTAGCTCAGGGAGGCATTGCCATCTCCAGTTAATCCATGCAACTGTGGAGAGCTGTTACCTAAAACAAAGGCTGGTCTCTGTTCCCTTTGTGCTGTCCGCTTCTTTACATCATTCTCTGAGCTTCGTGGGCCCATCACCCTTGCTCTCCCATGTCTGTGGGGCTCAGCTGTGCCCTCCAGTGAGGCCAGTGGAGCCGGTCAGGACCCTCTGTGTCTGGTGTGGGACAGACCCAGCCACTCTACACAGGGGCTGCACGACAGTGTTAAATGTTCATTCTTGTCAGTTACATCATGCACCATGGAACAATGTGAGTAGGTAGTTACTTTTGATAGGGAAGATGTGTGCTAATGTCTTTACAAACAATTCTATGGGTGAAGGTATGGGTCTCTTTGAAATGGGTCTTAATGTCTCTACTAACTTTAGGCAGCAGGTTTGCTACCGAGCTGGGATAGCTTGGCTGCTGAAACAGACAAAGGTCAGCACAAGCCTGAACTTCTGAACTTTGGGGTAAATGACAGGTTCAAGGGGGGATATGTGGTAGGCAGTTCGGGAAGTGTGTACCTTCCTAGTGCCTCAGCCAGTGGAGAAAGGAAGGGGGCAACATGCGGCCGGGAGTTGAGGATAAAAGGCATCCTGTAAAACCTCGAGAGAGAAAACCCCACGGGCCTGTGCCCCAGTGGACTCTTTCCCTGTATTTGACCAAAGTTGCAGGACTCTGTCCCCCTTATGGACACTGGCTTTTCATAGTGTGATTTTCTGTACACTTTCTTCACTTTAACCTTACTACTAGGCAATTATTTGCAGTTAGAGAATCAGCTAATTGTATTTGGTTTCCTTCAGACAACTGTGCATTTAAATGTGCCACTCACTGGGTTGGACGTTACTCTGCATGTTCACATCCTCAATTTTGCAAGGCACTTGGTATTTTTAAACCACATTGCACAGGTGCAGGGATCTGTGTGACAAATACCAAAAGAAAATTCTCCTTAAGGAAGTACCCACTCCACTGTCTGGCAGAAGCTGATTTGACAGTTATGTAAATATGATTTGTTGGTCTGTGTTTTACTTCTTGTGCCTAATGCTCTTATCCATTTATTTTCCTCTCAAGCAGTCAGTCTGTCTACACCATAATTGAGATGCTCCGAAATAGGGAATATTGTTTGTCTGATGTTGTAACTTTATACTGAAATAGAAATGTTGAATACAAACTGTACTCACAATTAACACCGAGTATAATTAAAAGCCTTAAGGGAGTGTAGCTCCTTTCCAGTGTGCTCAACACTTTCCCTAACGAGGCAACAGGTGGGCATAGTACTTCTGAGCACATTATCAGTAAACTGTGACTCCTGCTTGGTTTTAAACAGCTGCATCACTGCAGAAGGGTGAAATAACTTTCAGCTGTCTCTCATGCACCTCTGTATGACAACTTTGTTCAGGCAGAGAGACTGGGTATGTTCTCACTCAAGCCTGCTCAAGAGCTGAAGAACAAGGTTGTGTGAACTTGATTCTGTCACCGTGCTGAATGTGGTTAAAGCCATCACAGCTGTGTTGAGGAAGGCATGTAGTGGAATTTTACAAATTCTAATGCCTTGTGTGACTCAAATGCTTTTTGGACCAGTTGCAGCCTTCCCAGTAAATACATGGCTGATATAGACACAATGTACTCTGTCCCCAAACACTGCTGTGCTTTAAAGGATGAGTGTCTAATTCAAGTTAGTATTCATTCAAGTACCACTTTCCATTGCTTGTCAAATACCTGTTTGTTATGAGGGATTTATTATTAGGTATCTTGTGTATGATAATGCAATTTCTGTTTATGGACCAGTTGATTCTGGATGTCTAAAATGTTGCATTAACTTTAGTGGGAGAGCTATCAGGCGTGTGGTGGTGTATTTCTATCTCCACTTGAGACAGAGACAGAAGTCTGAGAAGTTTCTGTACCAACTGTACTGGTGTATGTGTAGTTGTTTGCCTTCCATAACCATCATGTACTCCAGACATCTATGGAAATTAAACGTTAAAACAAATATTTAGTCATAGGTAATTAAAATTATTCTCATATTCTTTTGTTTTTCTGATATGTCATGTTTATATAGTTGTATGAATTTTATGCTCAACTGTGTTATTGAATGTTCACAGGGTAATGCGGCAATGCATTGGGTGAAAATCTTGTCTAGGTAGCCTTCATTAGTTTACAAATATCAATTTATCTCTTTCTATGGATGACTTATATTGCAGTTTTAGAAAATAGATTCTTTTGCATAAGCCACTAAACTTCAAATAATGAGACATCCAAGTATATGATTTGTTGTTGTTATTATTTTCTCTATTATTGTTGTTATTCTTGAGGTTAATATTTTCCAGTTGGATGTGGAAGGTTAAAGTTGCTGTACATTACAAAATTTATCAATTAACCACTTCCTTTTTGAGGCTTCTCAATGTTGTCAATACTTTTAATGGAAGAGAAAACAAGGAAAAAGAGTAAAACTTTCTCAGACTTACATAATTGTGATACCTCACGTGAATGAAGGGTATGCTGTTGGCATCTACAAGGTATTGATGAGATATGAACATACAAAGCATTTTCAATTTTTTTTTTGCTTGATTTTCTTTGCTTATTTTTGTTTTAAATTGACTGTAAAAATAAGGCAGTTTACATAAAAAGGATGTGGGTACCCTACATTTAAAAGTCATAGGGTATGGTTTACTTTGAAGATTAACTTACATTAGTATAGCATATATATGTAGATTGCTTTGGAGGCTTGTTTTTAATAGTTGGTCTTATTTTTTTTTTTTTTAATGAAGCTACCTTTGGGCTCCTGTTAATAAATAACTGCAATAAAATGAATATCTGACAATAATAAATTACATCAGTAAAAAGAACTGCTATTAGTCTCTGTCTCACAGAAGTCAAAATTAATTCCCTCAGCCTAAGCCTGATCTTTGTACTGAGCAGTGCAATCAGAATTATTTTGATAGCTAGAGCTTCCACTATGAATCGTTGCCTAAGTGAAATTCTAGTCACTAATCACTGAACCATTCACTGTGCAGGTTGCATATGGCTTTGTTAGCAATTACATTTATTTTAAATTGAGAGAATTACTTAGAAACACTGTTCACTAAAGATTCAAACAGACCAGAGCAATTAAACGTTAGTTGCCAAAGGCCTTCAGTTAAAATTACTGGATGGTACTTTCACTATAAATGTTCGTCTACCTCATCCTTATCCCTGGAGATTCCTGACTGATTCCTAATAAACATTCACAATTTCTCACTAGTACCAATATGAGCATTTAATAATAAAAAAGGAGGAAGAAAAGTCTAAGTTCACAAAGCTGATGAAGGGTGTTCAGGGGTGGTTTCTTCCAGGCGCTCCAGTAGCAGAAACCCCATGTGACCTCATCCTATTTCCATCTGATGGAGTCCCTAGGCAAGGTCAAGTTGCTGTAGTGTTTGCCATTATTAACTGTGACTCCCTCAGTATAACTACAAGATAACTGTAGTTACTGTAAGTTATTGCTTTTCCAAATTTACTGAATCAGTTTTAATATATTTATAACAGACATATAATGGACTTAGAGATCCCTTGATTCTCTTTGTGTACCCCCCTTAAAACAGCTACTTTTCAAAACCATGAAAAGAATATGAAGGCAGGCTGAACTTATTAGAGGGGAAAGGAGATAACAATAGAATATTAAAGCAATTAGTTTTATCAATAACAGCCAATACAGCTTCCCCTGTAACCATTGCTAAACTTCCAGTTTAAGTATTTTAGTCCAAAAATTATTCATTCGCAGCCTATGTGTGCTGGTTTTGACTGGGGGAGAGTTAATTTGCTTGGCAGTGGCTTGTATGAGGCTGAGTCTTGGATTTGTGCTGAACACAGCGCTGATAATACAGAGATGTTTTTGTTATTTCTGAGAAGTGCTTTCACAGAGCCAAGGCCTTTTCTGCTTTTTGCACTGCCACACTGGTGAAAAAGTTTGGGGTGCTTGGGAAGTTGAGAGGAGATACAGCTGGGACAGGTGACCCAAACTGACTGCAGGGATATTTCAGACAATATGACATCATGGGCAGTATATAATAATGGGGGAAGAAAGAGGAAAGGGGGGGACATTTGGAGTGATGGTGTTTGTCTTGCCAAGTGACTGTTACACGTGATGGGGCCCTGCTCTCTTTGCGATGGCTGAACACCTGCCTGCCCTTGGCAAGTGGTGAACGAATGCCTTGCTTTGCTTTGCTTATGTGTGCAGCTTTTGATTTCCTGGTTAACGGTCTTTATCTTAATCCATGAGTTCTCTACCTTTAACCTTCCAATTCTCTCCCCAGTCCCACTGGTGGGGGAGTGAGCGAGTGGCTACATGGGGCTTGGCTCCTCACTGGGCATAAATCAAGACAGCATATCAGTAGGGAGATTGGGCTTTTCTGGTTTTACTTCCAGTAATTCTCTAAGTGGAATAGAGCCACAGACTAAAGATGTGAGGTGTCATCTTTGACTAGAAAGTATTAGGAAGTAGCACTGTTGTATTTGTAGAATATACCAGATTCACTGTAGCAAATTTTAACTTCTGATTTCCATTCTAACAAATGAATATAGAAGAAATTTAACTTATATTTAACAATCACTCTGTAATTATACAGTGGAAAATATGGCTATAATTGCATTTTATAAATGTAACTAGCTATAAATCCTGAAATATAAATGTATGCAGCCAGCACATTGCTTTTATTTCCAGCTACACGATGAAGAAAAGCTTGAGATATGTACTTCCAGGGGAAATAATATAAATTAGAAAGCTATCTATTTAGAAATTTTTGGCCAAAAGTACATTAGTAATGCATTGAATAGCATTCAGAGAGATTATAAATTCAGTAATTGAAACACAAATTATGCATGCTTATTATTTATGAAATTTTAAGTATTGCTTAAATGCATCAGAAAATGTAAATGGCATTTAAAACAATTAATTATTCAGAATGGCAAAAATGAAAAAGCTGGCAAAGCACTTTACCATCCCTGAAGTGAAACTAAATAAATGGAGAAGACTCTAATTTCTTATGCTGTTTAGCCTTAATGTAGCAGCCTAAGTTCTTTGGGTGAAAAACTAGATCTAATTCTGAAGTATGCGAAGTACGCCATATTGTCTGTTCTTGTTTATGATAAAGAATTCTTAAAATGTACTTAAATTAATTGGATCACCAAGGCATTTTACCCTTTTGTCTTCTCTTAGAAGGAACTTTGTTTTAACAAATAATGTTATAAAATCAGGAAGGGGAAAGATGGGGGCAGTCGACAGGAAATATCACTGGCTTTGAAAAAAAATTATCATTTTCTCTTTTGCTCTTCCCCTTCCTCCACTCCTGAAACACAGATACTGAAGAGAATGTGAAATAAGAAGAACACTTGACACCTTTTGCTAACACTACCTTTAAATAGCTGTTAATACCAACGTAGTGAAGAGGGAGGTTCAGGCCCAATATATTTACATCTCTAGGAATATACCATGATTGTTTTTATTTAACGTGATTTTCTTAAGATTTTAGGACTAATAATCCTAAATAGCTTTAGAGTTCTTTTGCCTTGAACCTATACTATTGTATTTTTTATATTTTTTTTTTCCTCAGGGCGTGTAAAATATCTATAGAGTTCAGGAAAGTCAGGGAAATGATCTTAGTAAGTCATCAGAGGATTTAATGTAATATTGCATAGACAGTGACATGAGGATAGTCCAAGAGTTAATCAGATTTATAAATGGGGAAATTAGGAGGATAATGAACTGATAAATCAGTAATAAACCTATTCTAAAGAGTAAGACATTTTTGGCTCTCTTCATTAAGATTTGTATCTCCTAAAGGAAAAGAGATTTCTTACTGCTAAGCCTTCTAGAAGTCACTGTGACCTATTTCCGAGAATAAAATTAAAAAGATAAACTTTCCTTTTAAATTCATAGGTAGGACAGAGAAGTCACAAAGGGAATGTAAACTTATTTTCTGCAGATAGCTCTCACACTAACTGTTTTAAAAAAAGGTAAATGGACTAAGGCTTCCATTGATTCAAATATCAAATCCCACTGTAATGGGTGTTCTTGAACTTTCTGTGATCCGGGAAAAGAGTAACTCTAAAGAAAAAAAAAATAGTCCTGTAGATGGATACATCATATTAGCAACATGTAAGCTAATGTGAGCTCATTGCCTAATTTTTCTGGGCTCAAAATATATATTAATATTTGCATCTTATTACTTTCCTCATAGAAACTGTCAAAGATGTATTGAAACTTTATTAAAAAGCATAACCAAAATTTTGCAAGTTTTCTGTACGGGAAGAACGTGCTTTGCTATCATACAATTTAGAATACGGTCTGGATCCCTCTGCAGTAAGTGAAAAATTCCTGAAGACTTCTGTAGGCAGAATTCATTTGAAAATATTAGCTTTCACATTTGCAAGTTTAACTTAAGTCTTTTTTTTCCTCACTCCTAACTATTTGTAATACATGTGTGATAATCAGTTTTATTTGTTGAGTGGCCCTGCCAATAATAATGGAACTGTGGAAGTAATGATCCAGGAAATCACATGCAGTGCTCTCTTCATTATCTTCCTGTAATCACCTACTGATCTAAGTACTCAAGGTACTGGTAATTTTAAGTTGACTGGGGAAAAAAGTAGAAATTCATGTAATCATCTCAGATAATTTTTATTCAAAAGAGGAAAAAACTAGGTGTCAAATTTCTATTGAGTTTAGGAAAAGGTCTGTTGTCTGTATTCAAAACAGAAAATGAAATTAGAATTAACAATATAATACAATATATAATGAATTAAAACTAATAATGAAATTATAATAGACTGGTCAACTAATTTTTCAGGTTGGCATTCAGACCAGCTAGGGGCCTGACCTTCAGCCTGCTGATTGAAACCAATATTAACAGCATGTAACTAGGATTTAATATCAAAATCCAAACAGAAAATCTGCTGGAATCTAAAAAATGTATAGTTCTATAAAATAGTAGTGTATGATAAGTATGTTTCTTTGATGGTATGCAAAAACCAAAATGTAAGACTTCTGAACGTCCAAGAGATATTTTGCAGCTAAAGAAAATGCTTCCAAGACAGGCTTTATTGTGACCCTGGATTGATGTCTATAATTTGGGTCTGGAGATAAAGAGCAAAACACTTTCTCTGTGGCTATAGAATGCTATTGATATTTGAATGCAAAATAAATGTATTTTGTGATCTAATTTTTAATAAAAGTTAATTTTAAATAATAAAAAGTGAAAGATCATGATTTGATCAATCATCACTTCTTGATTACTTTTTTCCATCATTATTTTGTATTTGCTAGTTTAGTTTTTCCTAACAGTGAAAATACTCTCCTTATTTCTGAATATTTTATGCTGTATTGTTCTCTAGACTTTACAGTAAGATGGTTTTTATCTATCAAAATGTTCTTTATTCTTTGTAATACTGCTCTCTGCCTCCCTTTTGCCTATAAGTTTCTCTTCCCACATCCAAGACTCCTCAAGTGAAGAAAGTGTGTAACTCTTACTTTACTGTAAAAACACTTCCGCCATTGGAAAAAAATTGTTTATCCCTTATCAAAGTCTTAATAGAGGTTTCTGAGATATGCAACTAAATGATGGAGACATGATTGTGTATAAATACACTTGCAAAATGCAGATCTCTCAGGGAAGTTAGTTTGACCATTGATGATGTTTCTTAATAAATTTGTCTGGAGTTATTTCAAAAATTCTTACTTTTTTGCTCACCCTCCACTGCTCTTTGAGTACTAGAACCCAAGTGATCCATCCCACAGGCAACTTGCAGCAGAGCAGAACAGAAAGACAGGGAGGTGTGACAGCACAGAAACCTCTTTCTTGTGAGAAAATCTATCTGTTTATGTAAACAGAGATAAAAGTGTTCATAGCTCTCATGGATCCAGGTGGCCAATCAGCTGCAAGAGGCGTACAGCTATTGGCCAATCATGTGAGAGTCCATTTTGTATACAAAAGCTGAATTTAATAAATAATACGGTTCTTTTCATTGGATCTCGGCTGCTTCTTGTTTCGACATCGGCTCAACAGCGACAGTGAGAGACATGCAGGAGGAACACAGTAGCGTTGCTGCAGATGCACACTCAACCTCATATAATGCCAGAGGCAGGGGTGGGGGGAGTGATTTGGTGTCTACTTTCCTTTTAGTTCTGCTGCTCTTCTTTTTCCGTAAACCTGGCACTATTTAATGAGTGGATTTACAACAAGTCGGTTAAGTAGGAAAACATGAAGCTGTCCAACAGAGAGGAAAAGGAGCTGTGTCTTTTCCTGTCAGACACCTGGTTCCACTCTCAAACTATACACGTACCATGCAGAATTGATGACCTGTGTGATAAAAACATAAAAATCCTTATGATGAGTCATCTCATAGTGTTTCCAGCTTACACAATTACCTGAGAAAATTGTATAAATTGCATATGACTTTATATTCAGGAAGTCAATATTATTGGTGTTGGAGGAGTAGCTGGAGGATTAATTCACGGTGTCAATATTGGAAGATGAGAGGTGCCTGGTGAAAATCTTGAGGCATCAGACCACATCATTATCTCTATATGAATACATTATAATAGTCCATATTTGGCTGATTTTTCACACAGTCTACAGTATAAGAATGTGTTTTGTCATTCTTATTCCATGCAATATCTGAGGCAAATTCATGTTTGTTTCACTTTTTCCTTGTTAAGAAGTTAAAACAAAACACCCTATCTAAATTTCGGGGAGATTTGGGTGCAGACCTGTTAGAAGGCCCAAGCCTTTTATGTTGTGAAACATATAAGCAGAGTTTCAGGAAACTGAGGGAAGTACTCGATATATGCTCCTCTTGCCAGGAACACATGGATGTGTCTGTATATTCTCAGCCAGTCTCAACTACTCTTCCTTTCTTTCATTTCCAAAAGTGACATTCAGGCCAGAAACTAACAGAAGACCTTATAGTTTGTGCATGGGTGTGTCAGAACAAGATTGCACATTGTAACCAACATATGAGACTTGTGGTTTTCTATCTTTCTAGTGAAGCACATGAGCTGTATCTGAAAACATTTGGACATAGTGGAAACAGAAAAATTGAGTTGGGTTTTATTTGAGAAAAGAGAGAGAAGAATAGCATTGGTGAAAGCATCTAGGATCTTCTCAGTGAGATTTTATTATGCAGTGCAGTTGTAGTGACCACCTAAAATGGTAATTCTGGTAATTCTGTCTACGTAGGGTTCTCTCTATTTTCACTAAGAGTGACTAATTTGGCATCTTAAGGAGAAAAAAACTGTTGTAACAAAGGCTTGTCGTCAGCTGCAGGTGACATTGTGAATGTCAAAAACTGTGGGTCTCATTTTCTCAGCTAATAAAGGGATAATGTTCATCATCTTAATGACATTGTTGATGTTTACTTTGTTGATTAAATAAAGCTTCTACATAGTCTCGAACAGAAGCTGTTCCTTAAATGAGTACAGTTAGAGTTATGGATGCAGGGGAAGCATAGGTGTTTGGGAACTCAAATTATTTCTGAGCAGTACTAGACCTTAGTTTTGGTATTGCACACATTTTCTGTATTATTATACCTGTACTTCAAGACTAAGATAAAATTCCTGACCTTAGTTCTAATGAAGGTCATTCACTGCTGAAATGTGTGAACATCAACACATTACTCATTCCTTGGGGTTTGAGCCACATCGAAAGATTTTAAAAGGAACTTTTCACTTTGGGGTTCTTGCAAAATTAAATCCACAGGGTTAAATCCATGGAGTGAACTATTAAATCTATGTGTTTCTTTCCAATTAGAGTTTCTGCCAAGGCAGCTGCAGTGCCAACTTATATTTTTGTTTTATTATCTAAGATATGAATTATAATTTATCAAAGTTTTCCCGCTATCTGAAAAGACAGGGTCATCTGATCTGCAAATAATTAGAATGCAGGTGTTGCTTTTCCTGCAGTCCACTTAGGAGCATAAAACAATTGTACTGCAGGAAAGATGTTAATCTTTTTTACCAGGTATTGAACAAATTAAGGTTTTTAAACCTAAAGAACTTTGTTGCTTATCCCAAATAGAATTCTTTTTTCCTCACAGACCTTAGTAAGAATCTCATGATATTGTTTTTAATTGAATAAATCCATAAGGGTTCTAGTATATATCTCATCATCTGCTAAGTACATCACTTTTTCAGCCAGGGAATTCACAGGGATTCTGTACTCCTAAAGTTATTACACCTGGGGCATGAAAGGCTGTTGGGAACATGGAAAAGCCCAGCTAATAAAAATGCATGCCAACCCTATACACAGTATTTGTTAGGCTGAGGTTCATCAAGGTCTCTAGAGTGCAAGAATTCAGGACTCTACAAGCAAGAGATAGATTTGAACCAGAGAGAGAAATGCTAAATACTCCTACTTCTCCAGGGTGGCAATTGTTATTGAAGATACCTGCTTGCCTCAAAGGTTAGGCTGAAATCAACTAGCTTAAGTTTTTATCCAGGACATAGTTGATCAAAACTGAAATACTCCTGGCTCCATAAAAGTTCTACACCATATTGGCGATACAGCCATATTTATTAAGAAGAGAATTGTGCCCCTAGGTTTTCACATTTCCATTTCACACAGTTAATTCATTTCCTCAAGAAACATTTTATTGTGATGACAAACTGAAAATAACTGAAAGGAAAATTTGAAAAATATAATGAAAATGATCCTTACTCAGAGGAAATCTAAAATACAAGTACTGTATAATCTCATTATGTTTGTTGTTTCAAATTATGTAAATACTCTATTGTCTGACTTCAGATATATTTATGTGTTTAAATTACTCATTTTTCACTGTTCACCTTAGGGGAATCAAAAGTTGCAATTGAGGAAGCAGGAAGCAAAATACACACACACAAATATAAAAAATTCTAAGCTTAAATCTAAAGTAAAGACTCTGGAAATACAAACATCCCAGGCATATAAATTGCTAAAAAAAAAACCTGATCAGCTTTTTTAATAGTTCTTCAAAAAGTGTACTCTTTACCAATAGAAACTTGTTTTTTAAAAATAATAGAAATAGTTACCAGTCTCTTTGATCCTTAACAGTGAAAATAATGTGATATTGCTTGTGAACTTCTTTGGAAGAAGATCAAAATCAAATCTTTTCATGATGTTATTATTAAAAAAATATTTCAGTTCCAACAAAGTTAGTTGTTAAGATCCAAAAAATTGCTGATTGCAGGAAGAAACAGGTTATTTCACTATAAATATGTACGTTTATCAAAAAAAACCCCAAACAAATCCACAACTACCTCAAATATGATACCTACTTGATAATTAATCAAATATCAAGTTTAAGAACTATTATCAGAAGACAGGAAGAAGAATATTAATTAATCTTAAATATTATAACCTATTCTTGAGGGTTGGGGAGCCCTCCTAGCACACTCACGTGCTTTCAGACAGAAGAGAACCTTCTTCTGGAATTTAGAATATAAAACTTATCTGTAAAGGTAATTCATTGATTAGGAGTATGAAGAGTGATGCATTTCCAGCCCCTGACAGGGTTTAGTTGTTCACATAGTATCTAAATACTCCACAGCAAAAATCATTAGTTATTGTAAACCAAATTCATCTTCTCCTGAAGACAACATGCATTAGTTGCCCAAAAGCATAAATGGAAGAATTTGTGCCATTCTTCTTGTGTGCCAGATTGGGGTGGTACAAGTGGCTGAAGTGTTGTCACCAGCAAAGAGCTGATAGGAAAATCTTGAGTGTGGCACCATAATTTCTAGTAAACCAGCATTAACTGTTACTTTATTTTGAGAAAATTACACCAACAGCTTCAGTATTCTACATCTGTGTTTTTCAAGCTTCATAACATACCCAACTCTAAATGTCTGTCTAATTATCTTTTTTTTTTTCTTTTTCCTTTTATTTTTAAAGCAAATGAGCTCAAGAACACCAGAACACTACTATGTTAGAAACACAGTAGAAAACACTATTGGAAATAAAGTTAATATTTGAAATGTATAGAAAAGAGTTGAAATACCATCTAATTTTTTGAATTTCAGGCCAGCATTTACCATTAACAATTGGGACAGTTGAAACTGCGTAATGGTCCTTATCTCTGACAGTAGAGAGATGGACTTGGTGTGGGAAATCACATGCTTCCTAACTGAAAGATGGAGATTTTCCTTTCAAAAGTTACTAGAATTTTTTATGTGGGGAGCCTGGAAATAAGCAAAACAGTAGAGGCAGAATATAAAGACAAATATGTATGAATGAGTGAACATGAGGATGTGAGGTTAAATTCTTATGTAAACAATCCTTGAAATTAATCTTATTTATTCCTCATCCCCAATTATTATTGACAAGTAATAAAATAATGGACTAAATTATCACTTATTGGAGTTATTTTCAGAGTCAATCTTTGTTATTTAGAAATCTTCCATTTAAATATAACATTTTTTTTCCAAGGACAGTCCATAAAAGAGCTGTTCTTAATGAGCTGCCTTCATTACATAAGAAAGTACATCGCAGGAAGCTGAGCTTTTTCACTCAATAAACTTGTCCACAGTACCAATAGTAAGAAGAGCAAAAAAAATTCTTTAACTGACTTCATCCTCTCACATATAGTGTAATGGAAATAAAATAAACAAATTCTTTACAGACAATGAAAATTTTCAGTGCAACAAAATGTAAAAAGTGAAAACTATTGCCTCACTGTAGAAACAGAGGCCTTTCTATTCAGGGCAACAAACATAATAAAGACAATAGTTAAAAATCAACTTAAGTTATAATATCAGTGTTAACAGAATGATTTTTAGAAGTACTTTTTGTGATGTTATAGTATAAAAGGAATCATTAAGGTTGGAATCATAGAATCATTAAGGTTGGAAAAGTCCTCCAAGATCATCAAGTCAGCCTATGACTGAATACCCCCATGCCCACTAAACCATAGCACTAAATGCCAGGACAACAACTGAAACTGTTTGAAAACAAATAGAGCAGATTTTTTTCATGTTTTTTATGCAAATTCCACTATGATTAAGTACATGTTACCCGAGAAAAAAGCAAGGAGAAATTATTTTTAGAATGGGAAAGTATAAACTGAAGTTCACTCAAACATTAATGGGCAGCAAAATATTTGGAGCCCATGTTCATAAGACTTTCCAGCACAGCATCCCTGGGCAAATCTTTTCAGAGATGCCTTTTAGGGTGCACTGCTTTTAAGTTGATCCTGGAATTTGTAGTTGGATTTGACACAGAAACTTCTCATGTTAGTTTACATGGGTTTCAGTTTCACATTAAGGAGGGAGTGGAAACTTGGAGACGATGTTCAGGATAAGGCTTTGGAAGTATTTGAGGGTCTAAATAAACTGTTTCCTGTGCATGTCTACAATACTGTATAAATTTTTCACAGCATCAAAGTAATGCCTCAGGCAGGCCTAGAAATCTTTTTTTTTTTTTTTTCCAAAAAGAACCCCAGTATTTCAACATCAGATTATTACATCTGAAATTTTAAACTGGTGCCAAAACATCCACATTCACTGCGATCTGCTAGAATTTAACTCATTCATATATGTACTAAACTGGTTTTTTAATTAAAGCCTTATTTTATTTCACAGGCTCCTTTCGGAGGTAACATGGTACAGTTTGTTGTACTCTTACAGAAAGCTGTTTCATGTCAGTCTAGCCTCCTGTAAACCTAAATATTTCAGCTGGCGGTGTGCATTCATTGAGTGTATTTCCTATTTCTATTTGTCCCTGGACACAAAGTGATGAAGAGGAAATCAGAAGAGGAGGAACCTTAACAACATAAAAACTGGTGTCACTTGCCTTGACTCATCATATTTGACAGTCATGGATGTTCCTATACAAGTGTACACTGCAATTCATGTTGCTACACTTTATCTTAAACTATCTCAGTTAGTTGTTTATCTAAGGCTTCATCTACAGATATCTGATGAGAATTTTTGTCATGGTTTAAGAGGAAGAGTAATTCTCATATGTAGGTATAAAGAATTTATGCACCATTTTAACATGCAAACTCCAACAGAACTCTTATGTAAAACTGCAAGAGGTCAGCTACCCTCAGAGCTGTTACAAGGAAGTTTCTGCAGAGTTTTAAGATGAGTCTTGTGTATCTCATTTATTGCTGGGTTTTCAGCTGTAGCATGCAAAGCTCTTATAAGCTAAAAAAGATTTGCTATTTCCACTTTTCAGTGAAGAAAGTGTCATATCAGGCATGCCAAAATTAGAGTAAGTGGCAGTCATGGAGATTTGAAAGATTTTTAGCCAGTTAAAATAATTACAGTTTCATAGTAATTCCTCAGATGTTAACAAGGGCACAAGAATAAATTCCTCCATTTAGCATCCAAATAGTATTCAAAAAAGAAGAAAAAAGAGGCCTGAATAATTAATTATGCATGCAAACTTAGTTTCAGCAAAAGTAGCTTGTCAGGTAGTACTAGTGTGAGTGATGCTTGACCTAGAGATGTTCTAATATTTCAGTAAAACTGAAAGAAATTTTCATGTTGGTTTTTTTTTTTTCCACCTTTCTTTTTCAACTCATCAGAACTTCATCTGAAACAACTGGGAAGAAAAAAAAGACACAATTTTGTACAAGAAACAGAACTGTGGACTGTATTTTTAGTCTTGCTATTCAGCAAGTCAGAGAGGTTAGTTTTTCAGCCAACTGAAACATTGATTTTCATTTAAATCTTAATCTCAGCAGTGTTTTGCTATGTCATTGGCATTTGTGTTCTACATCATGGGATTAATGGCCACAGAATAGAAAAGGCAGTTAAGATATATTTTGTGTCAAAAAATGTTAAATAATGCAAAGCTCCAGATTGGAATGCAGATATTTTTGATAATTGATATATTGCCTTCGCCATCTTGCTAAGTGATAATTCTTCTGATGAAGTATTCATCAGCATACAGAACAGTAGTCTACATGCAGTACTGACTTCTCTTAGGAGTTAAACATAATGAATTGCTCCTAGCTTCTTATCCCTGTAATTTAAAGTTCTGGATAAGAAATGAAAAGTATTCTTTTTAGCTTAAATTTCACAAAAGAAAAGCAAGAGGAATTTTTTTGTGAGGTTGGAGAGACAATTATTCAAATATCTTTTTCACCTAAAACACGGGAAGCAATTAGTAGTAATGAAGACTGTTTTTGCGTATACTCTGATTTGACGAAAGACTCTGGTTTTTCTGAAATACTCTGATTTGACAGTGTTTTCTGCATAATGGATGTTAATATCTGCCTTTTCTTCTCTTCTTTTCTAAAGAAGGTATTTAGGGAGAGGTGGACAAAAGGAGTCTGGAAAAGTGAGTCAAAAAGACAGCATACTTAAAAATAAAAAAAAGGATTTCACAGAAAACAGCACCAGAGGGATACAGACTATTTGCAGTGTTTGTTTTTTGAACAAAGGTTACTTTTTATAGTAGGACAAGTAACTGTGAATGTCATTAGTTTTAAACTTAAGGAATTATTGAGCACAGCCTTAAGGCAACAAAAACATCCACTGATTTTCCTAAGAGTGGTATCCCTTGTATAGACTGGACAAATGTTTTTAAAATCTGTTAAAAAAAAAATGGAAAAAAAAAAAATAGATTGATGAACAGTGAAGATATCCTTTTTTAACTGGGTCCATGCCCAGCTAGCTGGTGTAGAAGTGTAGCCTTTATGAAAAATTTGAAGTAAACATCCAAAGTCCAAACTGTAACACAGATGAAATACAGACTTTAAGGAATCTGGGTAGTCTGTTACATTTTCTGTCCTTCTTTGCCTTCTTCATACAGTAATTCCTTCAAAATAGGTGCAGCCTTCTCATTTCTACCTTTGTACTCCTTCCCTTACAAGCCAAGACAAGAATGTACAGCACACAATTGTCTTGTATAAATGCACCTAATCTCTATCTGAATAGAGATTTACACCTCCATAGAAACTTGCTCATTATTTGTAGTTCCAAAAAGACTGAGTTGCAGAATCTGACAGAATATGTAGTAAGGTAGCTAAAGAAATAATACTAGTATAAAAAGAAGACACACCACACCCCACTCCACTCTCAAAAAACCAAACCAAACTAATCAATCAACAAATAAAACAAACAAACAAACAGACAAAAACCCAAAGAAAACCATTTAAAACCATGTACTGAGAAAACTGATTAAATAAAATATTAAGAAAGATGGACACGTATAGTCTGGTGGCGTATGAAATTACATTGTACCACTGGTTTGTACAAAGAATACATGTCAATTCGGTAGTATTGTATTAAAAGCATTAGGAGGTTGAATGAGTATATTTACAGTACATGTCAATATTTTTAACGTATTGAAATAGATAATTTTAATTTATCATTTTAGCTGGGTTTCCACAAGCTACAGGTATAAGCTGCAAATTCCTGATGGTAGTAATAAAAAGAAACCTGACTACATGGAGTGAATTCTCTTTGTGTACTACCTGGGAATTAATTTCAAGTCACAGAGTTTTTGGCACTTATATGTTCATGAATATTACTCTCTATGCTCATATATATAGTTCTGCATGACTGTGTCTGAAGCATCACTCGAGGTATCTGCAAGGGCTCGTAACAGTTCGAGAATGTGTAAGAATTTGGTAGAGAATAAAAGTCTCGTTTTCAGAAATAGATCAATGTGTAGCATATTCCTCTGCTCTGGCTGAACATATGGGAGATTATGAGTGGGATTTTTATCCACTTGCTATTAAAAGAACAAACAAAACAGACTGCAAAAGATAATAGCCTGTGCCCTGTAGCTGCCACATCTCTTTTGATCAATGTACTTAGAGCAAGCTTCTCAATTCCAACTTGTGTCTCTTCCATAGCTGTCTGTTTTTCTTTACTGTCTTAGTCTAAGAAGTCTCAAATTATCTTTCACCCTGGCTAACTTGGGATGAAATTTTTATTTCATTTATATTGTTTTTATTTTTTTCTGGCAAAGACAGTGAAAGAATTGTGGTGTTTACAAAGCTAAAAAGTGTTGGCTACACAGTTAACCGCAATGAGCAAGGAATTCACTGTTAGAAAATCTGTAATTTCATTCTTTCACTTCTCTTGATATTTGATTTGCTTTATTTTAACTAAAAATTTCTTCATGTTCTAAAAAGCGTACAGAAATTCTTCTTGTGGAATCCGGAAGTAAGGCAAGATCATAATCTGACTTAATGTCTTCAAACATGGCTACTTTTCCATGTTCCATAGGTTAGAGATGCAGAAAATTGGTCACTTATTTCTCCTGTGTCTGCTTTTTAAACTTGAACCACTGTCCATCTGTGTTTTATTATTTTTTTAGAGTTTTGAAACTTTGTGGCCTTGATCATTTTTATCTTTATTAAGACTTCAAATCTAGTGGGTATTTGTTTTAATTAAACCATTGCAACAGAGTTGTATGGTGATATTATAGTTACTATGAATTGAAGACTAATTACTTTAACTTAATACCTAAAGATCTAATGATGTGATATTGTTTTCATTTGCATTACTTTTGATAATCTTTATTGCTTGGGATTGCTATGTCCCCAAATTCACTACAGAGTTTAAAAGGGTAACAGGCTTTTTCATTTAAGTTAAATCAAGAAATCCCCACTTGGATCAGCAGGGCTTGATACTGAGACTGTTTGATTCTAACCCTCCTCATCATTTTATTCAGCTGTTGACACTGTGGAAGAAAATCAAAATACAGCAGTAGAGCCAGATCCTCAGGTGGCAATAATCTCTTCAAAGAGTACCAATTGAATGCCTGCCACAAAGGTTATAAATGTTATCAGATTGGTAAATTGATATTTCCATCTAACTGTTTGGGGCTTCGTACTTTGAGTCAGGTAAATCTGACTAGAATTAGTCATTTCTAATCCTTAGTAGGAAAAAAGAATCTTATGAGATGTCTTTATTGATTATCTAATTGGAGTTAGTAGTAGTCAGATTATTAGTTTCAAAGGAAACAGAAACAAATTGGTATGCATTTCTACAGAGGTTTAGTGATTACCTCCAGCAGTGTTTACAGAGGGTGGGATGATAATACGAGATGGCTGACATCCAGCTGATGTCATTTACCTTCTGCAGCCTAAGTAGGTGTAACTGAGGCCAGAAGCTTGACATAGCAGTGCCTGGTGCTGTGATGTTGGTTATCACTTGTTTGCATTGCAAAGTTTCCTGACTTTTCTAGCCTGCAGATTACTTCCCCACTGTGCTAAAGAGTATACAAACTGCCTAAAAGATTATCCTTGCCACGAGAAATTTTGAAAGTCAGATACAGACCAACACAAGAAATAAAAATAGAATATTTCTCATATTTGCCTGTATGATCATCTGAAGCCAGATACCACCTGTTTAGCCATTGCTAAGATCTTTATAAGTTTTACAGCAAGAAAAGTTTTCATGGAGAGGTTTGAAGAAGGACTGGGAATTGGCTTTATGGAAAGGTCTTATGAGGGCGAGAGCACATGTAAAGGTAGAAAATCACGTATTAGAAAAATGCACTGAACACATAATGAGGGCTAAAATCGATGGCTGATTGGAATGGAAATCACTGTTTTGATGCAATATCTAAGCATTTAGTTCTCAGAGGAACTAGCATTTTTTAATACAATGCTGTTATTCATCTGTCCTATACTTTTACAATCATCACCAACCTCTAGGAATAATGTGGGGTGTTAGATTATTCCTTCTCACCCTCTTTCTATTTGACACTTAACTACTTTTCTCACCTTCACTCCTGATAATTTGTCAGTAAACCTTCTCAGGCAATATTCCTTTGGGACCCTGAAGAGGATTAATCTCCGATATGAATAATATCTGCAATATTTCATATATTATGGGGTGGTGGTTGGCACTATTCTATTTGTTCTCAGTCAGAGATCTTCTCTTCCTTTAAAAAGAGGAGAGTCTGGGTCAGCTGAAATCTTGATGTGAGGGAGAGGATGCTCAGTCCTCTGGGAGCAGCTGAGCCTATCTGGGCAAAAACTGTGTTTCAGCCTGAGCATGCTGGGAAGAGCTGGGAAGAGTCATTGTGATGAACTAATTCTGCAACTTGATTAGCACCACAGAATCATAGAATATTTTAGATTGTAAGGGACCTTTAAAGGTCATCTGGTCTAACCACCTCTCCATTGAGCCAAGACTTCATCAACTAGATGAAGTGTGAATCTACCTTTTTTCAGCATAAAAAAAGGTAGATTCTCATCCTATTACGACAGGCACAATGAAAAATCTGTCTCTTCATTCTCATAGGCCTTCTTTAAATACTAAAAGTCTGCTAAAAATTCTTCTTCGAGCCTTTTATTCCCCAGGCTGAACAACCCAAACTCTCTCAACCTGTCTGCTTAGGCATGTTGCTCCAGCCCACTCACCATCTTTTGACCCTTCCCTGGACTTGCTCAAACAGGTTCACCTCCTTCTTGAGGACCCTGGAGCTGGAAGCGGTACTCCAGGTGGGATCTCACCAGAGCAGAGCAGAGGGAGAGAGTCACATCGCTTGCCCTGCTGGTCATGCTGCTCTTTCGATGCAGCTCAGGATACAATTGGCTTTCTGGACTGCCAGCACATATTGCTGGCCTGTGTCTAGCCTCTCATCCACCAGAAATCCCAAGTCTTCCTTATCTCCTTCATCCCACAGCCTGTATTGATACTGAGGATCTGAATGTGAATGACCTTGCATTTGGCCCTGTTGAACCTCACAAAGCTCACATAGGCTACTCTTCACTCAAGAGCTTATCCGGGTCCCTCTGGATGGCATCCTATCCCTCAGGCATGTCAGCCACAACACTCAGCTTGGTGTCACCTGAAAACTTGCTGAGCGTGCACTTGATCCCTCTGTCACTGATGAAGTCAAACAGTGCCAGTCCCAATACCAACGTCTGAGGAATGCCACCCATCACTGGTTTGCACTTGGACACCAATCCATTGATCATATCTCTCTGAGGAAGATCAACCATCCTATTCGTTATCCACTGAATAGTCCATATATCAAATCCATATATCTCCAATTTTGTGAGCGACAAAGGTCTTACAGAAGTGCAGAGGGATGAAATCAGTAGTTCTCTTGGACTCAATGATCTCAAAGGTCTTTTCCAACCTAAATGAGTCTATGATTCCCTTGTCACCTGATGCAGACATTCCATCATAGAAGGCCACTAGGTTGGTCAGGCAGGATCTGCCCTTTGTTAAGCTGTGCTGGCTCTCTCTAATCACCTACCTTTCTCCCATGTGCCTTAGCATAGCTGCTATAAGGATCTGTTCCATGATCTTCACAGGCACAGAGAAGAGTTTGATGTTGGTAGTTCCTGGGGTCCTCCTTTCTATCTTTTTTTAAAAATGGGTGCAATATTTCCCTTTTTACAGTCACTGGGATTTCACCTAATGGCTGTGGTCTTTCAAATATCACTGAGGGTGGTTTGGCAACTACATCAGGCAATTCTCCCATGGTTCTGGATGTATAGCATTGGGTTCCGTAGGCTTATATGTATTGAGATTTCTGAGGTGGCTTCAAACCTGATGTTTACTTACAGTCAGAGGGTCTTTGCTCCCTCAGTCCCTCTCTTCAAGTCCATCCACCTGAGAGGTGTGGGAAAGAAGATTGCCAGTGAAGACTGAGGCAAAAAAAGTTGTTGAGTACCTCAGTCTTTTCATCCTCCATTGTTACCAGTTTGATAGATGTATTCATCAGGAAGAAGTATGCTTTCTTTTACCTTCCTTTTCTGGCTGACATATCTATAGGAGCCACTATTATCATTCTCTGCATCCCTTGACAAGCTCAGCTTCAGCTGCACTTCACCCTTCCTGATCCCATCCGTACACAACTGGGCAGCATCTCTACATTATTCCTAGGATACCAGTTCCTGCTTCAGCTGTCTGTGCATTTCCTATTGCCCTTTAGTTTGACTAGGAGGTCTCAATTCAGCCATACTAATCTTTTGTCTTCCTTTCTTGATATGTTACATGTGGAGATCAAGAGCTCTTCCACCTTGTGGAAAGCATCCTTAAAGATTTGCCAGCTCTTTTCTGCTCCCTTTCCCCTGAGGGCAGTTTCCCTGAGGGTCTTATTGACTAACTCCTTAAACAGCTGGAATTTTGCTTTCTTAAAATTGAGGTTCCTGACTTTACTTTTCACCTGATCCATATCATTCAAGACTGTGAACTCCACCAATGCATGACAACTGCAACACAAGCTGCCTCCAGTCTTGATGTCACCCATTAGCTCACTTGTGTTGGTGACAATGAGGTCCGGTATCAGATTCCCTCTGGTAGGGCTGTCTATTCCCTGCTTAGGAAGTTATCTTACATGCATTTCAAGAGTCTCTCAGTTTGCCTAGAGAGTCTCAGAGATTGCAGAGAAGAACAGAATTTAAGAAGAGAAAATTACAAGAAAGAAGCAAGAACTGGACAGTGTTTGCCAAAAGCAAGGGCATTGTGTTCTGCTGTAGTGTCTTGAATGCATTTTTGACTGTTTCAGTGACTTATCCAATGTAGCACACCAGTGTTTATAACAAGGTTAGAAGCCACTTCAAAACAGTGGAGATCAAAGACAGCATGTCCACTCAAAGGCAGCATGTCGATGTACCGCAATAGACTCTGTAGTTTTGATCCAAAGCAGTATTAATGTGGTCACAGTGCCGTGTGTTGCAGCTAGGCTGAATGGACTTTAACTTGCTGATTGGCAAGCAGCTTGCTCAGGTGTCTCTGCATGTATTCTTCACTGTTTCATCTTCAATAGCATGGGGGAATGCAAGTAAAGCAAGATGGTTTATGTGTTTGTCTTTCTTGTCCTGGATTGTAAATTAATTCCTTGACAAGCACTGTAATCCTAGAATTTCCAAATATTTGGACTGCAGCCTGCTGCTGCCTCTAGATCCTTTTTAGCCAAGTTCTCTTTCATAGACCTCTAATTTTAAAAGCTGGAAGAATTGCATGGTCCTGTGCCAAGAGCTAACACAGTACTTTTTAATGAGTCAGAACACAGTATTATATAGGTATGCAGTAGAATACAGAAATTATTTTTCTTAAAATTCATTCAAGCGAGAATGTAATTAGAGGGTCATAAGAATCCTATGAAGAGGAATACTCTAATATAACCTTAGCTATTCCTAATTATGTGCCACATTATTAAGCCTGACCTACTAAGCCTGCCTCCTGAATACAGCCTGCTAAAAATGTCTAAGTGACACTAGAGACTGCTAGAGACATTGTGAGAAAGAATGCATTCCTGCCTATATATGCGCCATTTCCCACCAGCCAAGTCCCTTTCTAGCCCCAGTCCTTACTGGTAGCAGAAGAAGCTGGTTATCCTGAATACAAAGGAGAATATGTCATAGTGTTTTTCTAGGCTTGACAGGAAAGTGTTTAAGGATGTTCTCAGAAAGTGGAATTTGCCTGTGTTTGTGTTTCAGAGTAAATTTTGTATTATTAAGCACTTAAACTTTGGACTATACGCATTCTGCCACAAGCTATGAGGTGAGGAGATCTGGAAGGAGCAATGACATCTCTCTTTGAAAGACACTAAGATATCTTCTCCACCCTATTCAAGATATCAGACTCAGCCTGACATCACAGCACTTGTTTCTCAGTGATGCATTTATAAGTTCATTGGAGCAGAAATGGGTGGGAGGGAGAGCAATATACCCAGGTGGTGACAACCTTTTCAAATATGTGATTGCAAGGGGGGAGAAAAGGCAGAGCTTTCGTGTCTGAAATGTGAAGTCTGTTAGAGCAAGATACTTTGAAAAGACTTCAAAATGAGTCCTGAATAAGTTTTGCTGCAAATGAGTAACAGTTTAAGATTTTTCTCTTGATGCTGGTGTGAAAGGCTCATGCCTGTAGATATGTAAGGAGGCTTTGAAAGTTCCCTACCTACAAAGCAAAAGATTCAAACATGTTCCCCCTTTCTATCTTCTCCTTTCAAATCCTACATTTTCCTTCCAGGGGTCTTTATGGACTGTGAGGTAGCGATCCTCCACCGAAAATTTCCTAATGCTTTAGTATCTGAAGCTCTATACAGTGTTTCACAGATGAGGGACAGGCTGCTTAGGTGCTTAGAACAAAGCTATAGCCCTTAACTGTAAGTAGAGCTAGATTTTATGCTTTTTTTTTGTTGGTTTTCACCCCTTTCCTTATCATATGCTGTCAATTTTTTTTTTTTTTTTTCCTTCCCTCTGCTATCTCAAACTTTTAAAACCTTTGACATTCTTCTATGGTCTCTTCCCTTTTTTCCCCCTTTCTGTTTTTACAATAATAAAATAGAACAGCCTGCTGCTGGTTTTTCAGACATAGAAATTGATATGTTACTCATTATGAATGGAAAAAGGCTTGTGTAAAAACTTTCAGTGGTGTCTCCTACAATTCTTGGAGCCTAATGCATTCCCCTTTCCTTTACTATTTGAAAGTATTCTGGAAGTGACAAGCAATTATCAAATGACATTCTCCTATTTCCTCTTGACTCTGCATGGTTTTCTCTCAATTTTAAGAGTTTAATATTGCTACTGCTGTGCAGGGCCTTTTAAGAGTAGGTGAATACTTTTTAAGGATATGTTGATATTCTTGGCAGGATGGGGAGGAATAGAACTCTGATAATCTCTCTTTCCATGTCCCACTTTCCTTGCATTTGAATTATACCATTCATGACAGAAATCTGTAGTCTTTTCCAAAAAAGCTTTAACACTTAATTTCTGTGGCTGAATACTTTTAATTTACTTTTATTTTTTCTTTCTTGCCTTCTTTTGAAAAGGATGAGTCTCCCATTGCTAGAGAATACCTTTTAATTGTGTTGCATATTAGGAACTAAAATCAGTAATCCCATAGGAATCTTATTCTCATACATTTGTAGTGCATGTCTCGTGATCTTTAAATAGAGCAGTTTTCTCATTACTACTAATGACAATGGTGTTAGCATGATAATATAATTGCTGTGGATTCAAGAAACATGAATTGAGTTAAGGAGCAGGAGTTAGTTTCTTTTGGTTTTTTTACCTGCTCTCTTTTGCTGTCATGCATTTTAATATAGCTCAGTATTCAGTTGGATTTTTTTATTGGTGAAAATCCTCACCCAAATATAATGCAGTGTAATTTTTGCAAATAAGCATTTAAGGCAGAAGGAAGTAACAGCTGAGAAAAAATTAACCCAAAATCTTCCTAACCTCTATCTTTCCCTCTTTTCCGGTATGTTCTGTTATTCTGCTTTGACTAAATTTTGATACATCTAAGAGTGCCATGGGGTAAATTGTGAGGAAGCATACTGCAGAATGGATGTGCACTGTTTGCACTGGAACAATTGCAGGAGTGGTTATTAGTGGGTTAGCACTTATTAGGAAATCGAATAAGCAGCCCCAGACCCTGAGGGCACGTCTACACTGTGCAGCAGAGCACAGCCCGAGGAGTCTCCAGCCAGGTCCAAGCAGGCTGGAGCCTCAGCGTGGCACAGTGCAGCAGCATATGAATGCTGACAGCAAAATGGCTGTGCTGGCATGGCAGTCCTCAGCAGTACTAACGAATACCAGTGACACACACTATTCGTCTTAAAACTTTGGTTTATTGTCTTTGCCCTTTTTCTTATTTTTCTTTTTTTGTTGTTGTTGTTTGTTTTTGTTTACGTTGTGGACAGGACACTTGTAAGCCTCATATAGACAAGGTATGTCACTAACGTTTGCATATATATATTTAATGCATACATATAATTAACGTGCATATGTATATTTAATGCAGAATGAGAAACATGAAGTGATGCAGACTTTAGTCCCTGCAAAAGCTCATCTTGAAAGCAAAGTAATTAAAGCATTAAAGAAGAAAGAACCCCTCTCCCCTTTGTTAATGCAGCACTTTTGTATATGTGACTACAAACAGGCGCAACTTTGTTACACATAATGGTTTCTATTGCAACATGTAATGTCTCTGCGATTTGTTCTCTGCAAGACTCCAGGAGCCACTGGTGATACATTAGCAGTTGTTTATTGTTGTTATGCATTGATTTATATTTTGGTGGCTTGGACCCTTTTCAGTATCCATGAGGGATGACTCTGATCTGGAGCACATACATCAAGGTCTCTGAAGCTCATGCTAACTGTTCACCATTTGTGGCTCCTGCTGCACTCTGTGAGAATTACGTCAGCCTGCTGAGCTGAGCAGAGCAGAAGTGTTCACCATCCTCTGTTTCTTCACACTCTTGTAGAGGAGGGGGTGAAACTTAAGGGTGTTTTGGGAGAAGGAAGAGTTACCTGAATGAGACTCAGAGAAAAATTAAGGGGAAGAAAGGTCCAAGAAAGATGTTTGTATTAATGCAGTGTGCACCAAATGAATGTTCCACACAGAAGCATGTGCAATAATCAAGTGAGGAAAGCATCTACAAATAGTGATGTGTAAATGCCTATTCATACACATTTGGGGATGTTTTCACATAATTTTTAGTTAATGCCTGTAGTAGATTTATCTTAGCTGGCTGCCAGATGCTCATCCAGCTGCTCTGTCTTCCTCTGCCCACCCCCAACAGCACTGAGGGGGAAATAAGGTGGAAAAGCCTGTGGGTCCAGATAAAGACAGGAAGATCCCTTATCACTTACCATTGGGGGAAGAAAGACTTGACACAGGGAAAATTATTTTAATTTATTGATATATAACATGGAATTCAATAGTGAGAAACCAAGAAAAATATGAAAACCTCATATATTCAGTCATCTCCTTTTTCCCAAGTCCACTTGAAAAGTATGTGCTAACTTCCTACTGAAAAACTAACATTCAAAGCAAATATGTTCTGGCTTTCATGCAATCATAAGTAAGGACTGATGATATTTATTTCACTTGCTTCAAAATCAAATTCCCTAAAACTTCTCATGGAAAGGAGCTACTGATGCGGAGGAAGAAGAGAAACTGAGGTGAGACACAGAAAATACAGAAAATCACAGCTCTGTTTCACAGATTTTTTCCTGCTACAAATTGACATTCCTGTTTGCTTGCAAAGAACATGCATGATACAAGTGCTGGCAGGCCACTTTAGTGTCTGAGTTTGGCATTTTGCCATGTACTAATCCCATCTCTGGTGCTGCATATGAATGCAGCACTCCAGTGTGCAGTGCTGACTAGCAGTTAAAAGGAATAGTGATGTACCATGGCACATGACCACTTTCATGTTCTACTCATAGTGGAAAAGGCTGCTGGGAAGCACTGATGCTAATTGCCTGCTTTCAAGGCAAGTAGAGTGGTGTTTTGTTGTGCTCCCTTGTGTCTGCCTGATGTGGGTACATGGATTCAGTCATCTCTAGGATTTTGCACAAAGGCAGATGATCACATCCCTGATAGGTTTCGTAGCTGTGCTCCTCAAGCTATCGCCTGTTGTTACATTCCTTTAACTTAGTATTCTGGGAGCAAAGCTGACTCCTCCACAACCAATTGATAAATACCTTACCTGTTCCAGAGGGGTGGAATTGTAGCAACCAGGTTCTGTTGTTAGTGTTGGTGGATGCAGCCTTACTTTCTCTAAATAAGAGATTAAGAAAAGGAGATGGGGGGGNNNGGGGGGGGGGAGGGGGGGGGAGGGGATGAGGGGGGCTAAAAACAGGTTTATTAAAAGATCTTGTTATAGAAGATTGTGAAATGCTCAAGTTGAGATTTTTATAAATCAATAGTTTCACAATGGTTATGCTGTTTCTTTTTCCATTCACCCTCTCTGTGCTTCTTATTTTCATCATGACAGCCATGTTGTTCAAAAGAATTTCAGTAAAAACAAAAGGTGTTAGTAGGTAAAGACAAATGCAGAAGGCCTAAAACCCTTAGCTAAAATATTGAAGAGTAAAATAATGCCTTACAGAGAAATGCTAATTGTTTCTGTACAGCTATTTTTAGCTTACCAGGATTACTTCAATTTTAATTTTCTGAAATGGCAAAAATTCAATGCAGTCTGCCAAATAATTTCAAAATGAAAGTATTAGTCAGAGATTCTTATGAATCACTCTTTTTTCATGGGTGCTGAAACTATCACAAACTTTATTCTGTCTAGTGATGTATTATCTGCCATTACATTTTCCTCACTGCATCCTCTTTTGGCTAAGCTTTGCATACAACTCCATAAAGCCTCAGTGCTCAAAAGAATTTTTCCCAGATAATTTCTGGTGTATAATCAATCTACTGCCACTTGCTACTGGCTACCCACCACTTCTGGCAAAGTTAGTGTTGAAAAAATGCTGAAAAATTCTACTGTTCCTTCAATCTCATAATTTTATGGTGATGTGTTAAACCAAAAAGACAAGTTTTGTCCAATTATTTGCTTTGGGCTCTAGACTGTGACATGCAAATGAGAAAAAATAAGTTCTGCACAGCCAGTCAGGACATTCAAAAATCCATACACAATGGAAGATGGAGGGATTTTTGTTCTCTTTTTATATGAACAATTTTGTCCCAGCTATAGTCATAGCATACAGTTTCATTCAGGTTTGGAACCAGACTCCTCATATTTTCTCTATTAGCTTGTATTTCACTTATGCTCCCACTGGCTTTTCTGGTGTTCTGCACACACTGAGATGATTCACATTCTAGTTGTATATATTTCTGTTAACTGTAAACAAAACCTTTTTTTAGTATGTATATATACATACATGAAGTATACAAATGTCTTTCTATTGCCTAATCCTTTTGAATACAAAGTCACAGATTTTCATTACTGATAGGTCAATTTAATATTACCCTTTGTTTCAAAAGCGGTCATAACTTAATTCTTGTTTTGTTGTCATGAATGAGTCACTGATCTTGATTATGAATTAAAAGGTTATACAACTAATGTTCAAATAACATTAGTGGAACTTTGTCATCTTGGTATTATGCTATATCACTTTGTGCAGAACCAGATGGGAAGGGAAATGAGAAAACTCCCTTGGTACAAATACCATCTGATGAGAAGAAATAAAACCACCTGCTTTGCTATGTAAAGGCAGAGAGTTAAGGTTTCTTAAGACAGATAAAGTTTTTTACTCTTTTTTCTTCTTTCTGGCCCATGTAGACCTACTATTTCTTTCTTTCCACTTCATTGGAATCACTAATTGCAATAGCCCATAGCCCAAAATGCACAATTTATCCATTGGTGAAATCTCACCTATTTTTCAGCAATTAACAGTTCTTGCACCTCTTTTATACTCTCTTTCCTTCCCAATACGTACTCATTATCATGGTTTGTCAATTATCTTCCAAACTGTATTAAAAAAAGATAACTCTCTAACATTAGCAACTGCTCAGAAGTTGCTAATAGCTCTCCTGAGAGCACTTGTCTCACCCCATATCTCCCACCTTATCAAAAGGTCACATTAATTATAGGACCCTTGCTGGGAATAAATCAATGTGTCAATCAGAGACCCACAATTGTGCTGCTGTTGGAAAGAAAAAATTCCAGAACAAGGTTATATTTAGGACTTTTTTTCTTAATACTATTTTTGTGAGTTAACCTAAGAACAAAGAATAACGGGAGCATATTGTAGATCAAGGTTTATGTATATTTTTATGTTTTTATTTGTGCCTTATTATCAATTATTCATTCTTAGAATTAAAATACACTTTTTTTTATTTGTAAGATGTCCAAAATCATTGCCTTTAGTTAAAAAGGGAACTTACAAAAGGAAACGTTGAATTTCAGAGTTGTTCAGTTTCTCTGACAAACCTTTCTGTATTTCTGTCTTTAGTCATTCATCTGAATATCTTAATGCCAGACTGTAAAACAATCACAGCTGTAATAACAAAGATTTCCTCTTTTAATCTCTTTAGGTCTAGGTGCATTCACAGTTTGCAAGGCTGTTTAAGGTACTCAATATTTGTAGGGGTGTTTAGTTGTTTTGTGAAGCAGAGAATTTCTAACTGAAATGGCAGCAGATTAGAAACTCCATGAATAAATAGGAAAGTAAAAATGTTTAGTTTATCCAGGGTCTCACTCATTTTTTCTTCTGATCTGGTTTTACTATTTTAAGCTGGTTTCCAGTGGTGATAAGCTGCATACAAACTCATTCACAGACCGCTGTTAAATCCCAAGATTTAGATCAAATTCTCATCTATTGTTATTACCACCAGTCTAATTCTTCAAGATCTTAATTGTGAGCTAACTGCTCAAGCAAGTTAACACAAAATTGAATTTGTGCCTACCAACTTAAGGCTATAGAAGTGTCTAATAAATGTGATTTATAAACTTCTCATTTTGCTGGCCATTAAATAAAAAATCATTTATATGTGCATATGTTAATATAGGAAACAGTCTAATAACTTTCTAAATACAGTTGGATTGGTTGTTACATCTATTTAACACGGTGTCTAAATCAATGTTTCAGATCCAGACAACTTCAAGTCTGATTCTGGTAATGTTGAGAGGCAAAAGTGGAAAACTTCCAGCTCTAAATTATCCAGGTCAAGAGGTCAGTTAGAGGAAAAATGAACAAAATATGTAGGAGAAGATCCTTAACATACAAAGTCAAATGGACGAAATCGATTTCCTTCCTTCCTTCCTTCCTGCCTGCCTTCCTTCCTTCCTGCCTGCCTTCCTTCCTTCCTGCCTGCCTTCCTTCCTTCCTGCCTGCCTTCCTTCCTTCCTGCCTGCCTTCCTTCCTTCCTGCCTGCCTTCCTTCCTTCCTGCCTGCCTTCCTTCCTTCCTGCCTGCCTTCCTTCCTTCCTGCCTGCCTTCCTTCCTTCCTGCCTGCCTTCCTTCCTTCCTGCCTGCCTTCCTTCCTTCCTGCCTGCCTTCCTTCCTTCCTGCCTGCCTTCCTTCCTTCCTGCCTGCCTTCCTTCCTTCCTGCCTGCCTTCCTTCCTTCCTGCCTGCCTTCCTTCCTTCCTGCCTGCCTTCCTTCCTTCCTGCCTGCCTTCCTTCCTTCCTGCCTGCCTTCCTTCCTTCCTGCCTGCCTTCCTTCCTTCCTGCCTGCCTTCCTTCCTTCCTGCCTGCCTTCCTTCCTTCCTGCCTGCCTTCCTTCCTTCCTGCCTGCCTTCCTTCCTTCCTGCCTGCCTTCCTTCCTTCCTGCCTGCCTTCCTTCCTTCCTTCCTCTTTCTTTCTTTCTTTCTCTCTCTTTCTCTCTTCTTGCCTGTTTGCCTTCTTTTTTTGAGAGAAACAAAATTTTGGTTCCAGAGCAAGTCAATTACTTCCATCTCTTCCCTATTGCTCAAAGAGAAGAAAATGTTATGCTTGTGAAGAAAATGATACCTGAAATGTTATTAGTAATACATTGCATCTCGCTTTGAGGCTTATAAAAATACATGCTGATTGATATAAGGTTACACTTATAGGAATTTGAGAGTTGATTAAAAAAGATTTTTTTTTCTACCTGCCAAGACTTACAATGCTGCCATAATATCCTGATGCAGAAATTAGAAGGACATTAATAGACTGACAAAAGAGAAAACAGGCTATGTTGTGTGATCTATTATGATAAGAGATCCACAATGGAAGTTGAAGATTAGGTTTTAAGCACAAGGTGTTTTGGCCTTGACTCCAAACACTGTGGAGGATGCCCTTAGGTCAGTCTGCTGCTTCAATCAATGAAGAATACTGCATCACATCAGTGCTCTGTAAGTGTAATAGGAGCTAATGTTGCTTTACTTACTCAGTGCTTTACTTTCATTGAAGCTGGTGTGGGAGCTGGAAAAAAAAATTTAAATCTTCCCTGCTACTTTTGTTTAGTATTGAAAAATTTGTGTCAATGGAACAGCGGACACAGAGTAACTGCCATTACAGAATGAAACATCCTTGCTAATCTTTCTGAAGCTGATTGGTTTATGACCTGAAATAAAAATGTATGTGTATTTCCAAAAGTGCTTAGAGCAAACAAAAATCCTAAATTCCTCCATCCTATACGACTTATATATAAATAATTTCTTCCTTCATGTGCCAAGGAGAAATCAAGTTTCAGGGTCTCTCTGTAAAAAACCAACATTTGTTGACATCTCTAAATTTCTTACCAACCTCTGAGTCAGCTAAGTCAATTTTATTCTTTGTAAACTGGAGTGCTCAAGTCCACTTAATAACTGTATTTTTATGTGAAACTTACTGAGGATGAGAGTGCTAGGATGCTTCAGACTGACTTATTGCAAATTTGTCTGTGCTTAGAAACCGTTGGAGTTTTTTAACAATTTTAGTTTAAAAGTATTTAGAACACAATAATGAGATGCTGCATCTATATGTGCCAAAATGGTTTATTGCACAGAAAAAAATGGATGTTAGAAATGAAATGAAGCTTTGGAAAAAATCAAACCAGTTTTGATCAAAATCCAATTGGTCCATTATTGATATTATTTCTGAATTTCAGATTGTTACTCTGAAGGAAGTATCAAATTTTCGCTTGTAGTACTGAACATGGGAGGCATTCTTAGTTTAATTTTGAAATTTTGTGAGAAATTTTGGAAAATGTGAGTCTCCACTGTAATCAAAGGTAAACCTCTCGTAAAAACAATGTGTTCCAGACGCTGATTTAATCAAAATTATACCTGTAGATATAGAAATAAAATCTAAATATCAGTTTCTGAATTATTTGTGACATACTTGTTCATTGAACAGTAAGCAATGAGCAGAGAATGGAGAAGAGAAAAATGAATCATTTGCAATGCTTGACCTACTTTATTTATTTATTTACTTATTTTTAAATATTGGGAGCAATTTGTGTCTGAAAATGTTTTAAAACTACCATGCCTAATAAACCCACATCCAGTTCTGATCTCAGATGGATGCTGTTGCTAACTCCTTTTCATGTCCTGCATTTACTATTTTTTTCATTATTATATTTCACATAAATCAAGAGAGCAATAACTAACCAAAATACAAAAGCTGGACACTGCAATTCATAAATGGTTGTATCATTAGTCTCATCCTCCTTCCCTACGTAGAAGTGCCTGCAAGGAAGTGTGACTGTAGCTGGTACTGCTAATTAGCAGTATGCCATTACAATTTCCAAAATATGTGTTACAATATTTATAACTCAGATTGCAGGGCATATCCAGTGCTGTATGAAAGAAGAAGTAATTCCCATGAATAATTCCTACTAGAATTAATGATTTCTGATACCAGAGTTCACATTAAGTGCACATGTGCCTTGGTTTCACTTAGGCAAGAGTACTGTGTTTGCTGTTAAGTCCAAAGAAAAATGCTCTCATGGGTGTGTTCCACTGTAGACGGCCACTAGATTAGTCAGACATGATTCCCCCTTGGTGAATCAGTGTTCACTTTTGATAGATTGCACTGTATCTGTAGTTATCTGTATTTTAGAGTTTCCCCAAAAAGGTCTTCTTTCTTGCTCAGAAGTGTTCAATAAAACCAATAGATTTCTGCATAAACTACCTCACTGTACAGTACATGGAAGCTGGGTGCATCCAGGGTGCATGGAGGATATTACTCGTAGGCAAAATATCATGTGAAGTGCTACAAAGCATGCTCCTATGGAAGATATAATAAATTGCTGTGACTCCTATTTTATCACAGAAAATAAGGTGTTTCCCAGACACATGTGATTGAGTCAGCATGCACAGAGGATGCATTATTAATTCAGAGTGTCAGGCTTGCTATTTCTGTTAAGCAAATCTTAGGTAGAAATATGTCTGCTTTGTTCAGATCTGAAAAAAGTTTAATAATTTGTTAATTTCTATGTAATGATCATATGCAGTGATAATAAGCTGAATATTAATAGAAAATCTTTGAATGAACAACGTAGTGTTCATTCTGAGGCCAGAAGGTGATTTTTTTTATTAAATCAGCAGTTAAGAATTTCATCATGAACAAGAAGGTCAGGTGTCCTTTGACATGCTGAAATATACTAGATAAGGCATCAGAACAATTCTGATCTCATTTTCTTTCTATATTTCTTGAATTCCTATCATCACAGTAACATAGGCACAAAAGAAAGAGATTGAGCTTAACCCCATTGCAATTTGAAAACTATGCTTTTCAGTCTTGTAAAGTACAAAATATTCTGGTTTCTGTTCCCCAAGGGCCTCTAGCATGTCTTTGAATCTGAGTACAGTACACAATAAACTTCTGCTTCTTAATAACATTGTTTGCATGTTTAAAAAGAAAGGTTTATGTGCTTTGTTGAACATGATACACTCAGCTTTCTGTTGGTAAAAAGTAATCTAAGACTTCTCAACTTAGGCAATACTTCAGCATAATTTGTAAAGGGCGATGGGTTGTTTGGCTGCAGCCCAAGGAGTAGCCTTTGTACCTCTGATTCCAGAAACAAAGCAAAAGCCATTCTGCAGAGAGATGGACAAAAATGCAGGGCTGACACTACATTTCCTAAAGAATGTATTCACATGCTGGAGCTCTGAACAAATTGTTCTGCTATGCAAATACCTGCACATCTACTTGAAATGCTTTAGCAAAATGCTATTAGCCCTTATTATCAGAGGCATTATAATCACACATCACCTGAGAATTGGGCTACATTGTAACACTATTATATTATTGCTCAATTACAAGTTCAGTAGAAAAATCACCACCCCCCAATATATTTTTCAAGCAATCTTTTTGTTATCTACTTGTCATTGAGACGATTGAGGAAACATTAGTATATTTTCCAGTGTAAATATCATTCTGTGGTGTATTTTAAGATACAATGACGGTAAGTCATTCAATACAAAATCTTATAGATTATTAATTTCAAACAGTATTTAAAACATTTTTCATTTGTGTTCTCCTGGATACATTTATTTACTTTTTTTTTTTTTTTAATAGCAATTGTTCATAAAATAGAAACTTTTCGGCAATAACACACTAATAGCCATGCTTTTTTCCCTGCAATTAAGGAACAAAAGACAGACTAAAAAATTCTTTTATTCATTATTTTTTCCTTTGCAGATCTGTTTGATTGACTGACTTTGCTCTTTAACAGGAAAACTCATTTACACATGAACAGTACATTCCTTCCTTAGGAAATTATAATAATTTTTAAAGAATACCTCATTAGCTACATTGATTTTCTTTTTGACAATAACTAATTTGAATCAACTGCAATATATAAAAATAATACCTTAATGTTTTGAAAGATGTGTTAATTTCACCCATCTCTCCCTGATGATAATATTCTTCCAAATCTTTAAACATTTCAGGTAGTAAAGGGTAAGATATGTGTAGAATGTTTGGAAATACTAAAAGTTTTAGAAAAAAACTTCTGTTTACTTTGATGCTTCCCTTTTCTAGTTTCCTGGTTTCCCAATTGGAGCTATCATCTGTCTAAAGGAGAGAGAGCCAAAAGGCACAGACCCCTACACTTTCTGCTCTTGGCTGTTCATAAAATGCTGCTTTTTCCTGTTTGTCTGAATTAGGCTCCTGGAAGATGATGCTGGTCACTGGGAAAAACATTGTAAATCTTATTTCTAGACTTAACACATTTGGACTTCATGAACAAGTTGTAATTTTCTATGTTGTTGACAGTAACTTTTCAGTTAAAGAATGCAGAAAGGAAATTTTAGCCTTAACAGTTTTTAGACATTTCTAAGGCTGCCTCCACGCATATTTTTAAAGATAACTTTAAATATATACATTTAGGTCTTTCATTCAAATAAAGGAGCAAACAGAACTTTTTTCAGAATTCTTGAAGAAAGTATGAACTCTTAATTTGTATGCCAGACTGTTTTCTGAGGCAAAAGACAGGGACCATTAAAGTAGTTTCATGTTCTGCTAAGGTATTTCTAATGCAAGTAAAATGAAAAAAAAAGACTGTCATAAAATAGAAGTGCCTGTCAAAGCTTCATGAGATTATTTGATGGGCAATTTAGCTGTCTAGCTGTAGAGTATTTACTACAGGCAGAGAGGACGTGTCTTTAAAATTTTTGGATTCCTCTTGTGTGAAGCTATACACATAATTAAATGTAACTGTGTTATCATATTGTAATATAATTGTAGTGAATGATATATAGAGGCAACTTAAAAACTTCCTCTATACAGTATTTAAAAATATTTCAGTGCTCCTGAAATAAAATCGGCGTGAATCAATAGTTTTATCATAGGCATATTAATCATATTTCATAATATCAAAACTGAATTTACTTTACACCTTTAATAACAAAGAATTGGGGATTTTTTTTTTTAATTCAGTTTTTAAAAAGCTGGAAAATTATTTGTCATAATCTTTCAGCATTATATCTCTGCATCTTCCATGTTCTGGCCAAAAGCCATCATGAAAGGCTACTGTCACTGTACTCTTGGCCCAGCTCTGAAAGAACTAAGTTTCTGTGAAGATGTATGTTCTCACCAATTTGTAATTCTTGACTGTTAGGCATCCATGTTTCGCAGAGAAAATTTTATTACTAAAATATCAGAACTATCATAGGAAACTACTCTGCTAGTATTTTCTTGATGTGTCCCATCTTAAAACATTGATTTTTAAAGTAATCAATTAAACCATTCATTTATTAATAGTAACTAAGCAGATGTTTAGGTAATTTAGCCTAAGAATACCTGCATATGCTGAAAATATTTTATACGTGTCTTAAAACTGCATTCCTGTATCATTACAGAAAAATGACTGGTTTTATGGATTAACATGTTATTTCTACTGAATATCTTTTTTAAAGATTTTTTCTTCCTCTAATACAAAACTTTTAAAGATCTGCATTAGTCTAGGGGTCTAAGGCTGTCTGTGGTGACTTGCTCAAACAGTATTCCTGTTCATTAGGAAATAAACTAAGTTGCTTCAAATGTCTTTGGGAACATCCCTGAAATTTCTCCTTTCCTGGCTGATGACTCTCCTCGGTTCTGGATCTGTCAATGAATCCAGAATTGTGGGTGAAACCAGCACAGAGGTGAGCAGTGATGGGAGGCTGGGTATGCCTTTGCTACACAAGAAAGTAGAAGCGTGGAAACTCTTCTACTGTTGGACAAGAAATTAGGATTCTAGGTAGGATGTTGTAGCTACAGGAAGGAAAAATGCAGCCTGAATCTGGAAGATATGAAGCAAGTGATAGCTGCCTTCAGACCTTACAGAAAGCAATATGTATATTTACTGCACTGGGCATTTATAGAGGTCAGTCTGAGGTTACCTTCAAAATCAGACAGACCTGGGACACAGCTGTTGTATAATGCTGAATTGAATGAATTAGTCCAACTTTTAGCCAGTCTTGAAATGGCTTCCTGCACAAACTCATATATATAAACACCATGTACCACAGCTCACAATTAATGGTTGGTTACAGTTTATTGTATTTATCATTAAATACATCACAACTTCATATTTTATTTACAAATGTAAACATAATATAATTAGTGACTGATGCAATGTTATATATTTAATAGACAAAGCGGGGATGCACAACCATGCTACGTAAAAGCTATATATGAAAAAAAAAAAAAAAAGGAATCGTAAAAATGTAGTTCATGTCAGGGTCAAAAGAATGTTTAATTCTTCTGGTTCTGGAAATGATTTTTCATTCAAGATGGGTAATTCAAAAATAATTAAATCCCTTTAAGATTGCCTGCAGGCAATTTTATTATTTAACTTTATTATTTTTGTAACTGTATGGATTCTAAGTCAGCGTGATAGATCTGTAATTGTTTTCATTTCTTTATCTGCCATGTTTACTTTTTGCCTCTCCTCTCTCTACAGCAGTCATTGTCTTAATTTTGTTTTTTGCTCCAAGCATGCTGCTGGTACACAACAAACAATAAACACTAATTACTGTCATCAGCCACATTGTATAATCCTTAGGGCTTGATGTAAAACCTGCCAGAGCTGAGAGGTATCCCTCACATATAGCATGGTAATTAAAGCTCCACAATTGGAGTCAGGATGCTGTGATTCTTACCATAGTCCTAGGGCTGACCTACAGCATGAATTTGTACAGATCTCTTTATGTATTGCAGGCACAATGTAGAACATGTACAATTTTGCTTACTGATATGGGAAGCTCTCCAAGGCAAGTGCTATCATTTAGACTAAGTTAGTCAAGTCTAAAGCACAGCTGTGAAAAAGGTGTTTGGTGACAATGTGTCTTTGCAGGATGTTATTGTGACCTTGTGGAGAAATAGTTTTAAGAAATAGTGGCTATTTCTTAATCTACTGGTGCTGAATCAGAGAGGCTTTGTGATGGCAAAGCCTTATGCAATTGGTAATCAATAACACATACAGTCATACCAGCTTGTTACATTCTCAGTTCTAAAAAATTCAGGACTTGTCACAATGGTATTCCAACATCATGGATCTAGGCAGGCTGCAATATCATTCTTTATTAGTAATAAAGATAAATAGTTTTACTCTATGAAAGTTTTAATGCTTTTTACTCTATGAAAGTTTTAATGCTTTTTTCTATATGTAGTTCTCCTGTGTTTTGGTATTTTCGAATAGTCATGTTTGATTTTATAGTTATTTTAACCAGCTTTTATCCAGAAATGCAGACTGTTAGAAATGTTTTATTAAGCTACATACTTTTATTTCAGGGACATTTCATACACACTAGATTGATACCTCTTCTCTTGAGAAACCTCCTCCCTATGATGCTGTTTTTCTTTTTTTCAGCTGTCCTCATATTAAAAATCTATGGCCAAATTTCGTAAAGTTTCAGTTCAAATCTAACAGTGTTGTTCCTCAGCTAGAGACTAGAAAAGACTATGCAACAATCTAATACAAGCCTCTTTCTACCTGACATTTATAGCCTATTTTTCCTATTTCTCTCTTGTTTTAGGGAAAAGAAAAAATCATTCTAAAAGTCAGGAAGTTGGTATCATCAGGAAGATGTTATCAGAAACCAGCCACTGTTATTAAATAACTCTTCATCCAATGCAAAATTGGTGACTTTGTTCCTGAAAACTGTTGATTATGATCACGGTATAACAACTAAGGAGGCCATAGTGCCAGCAGAAAATCTACAGTATATGTGGAAATGTACATTCAGCTTTATTATTGGTTTAGAATGATGCTGCAGCTTTCCTAGTGTTAACATTTGGGAATATAGATGTTTTTAGTGTTTACTTTAGGTAAAGTCTTGCTCCAAATGCTGTGTGACTCAATACTTGAAATGGCAATAGGCAGAAAGCATCATTATTGCATTTAAAAGAGGCATAATGGGATTTTTCAACAAACTCATGTGTATGTAGCAATTTGTCAGGAGGTGTGATACTGCTGTGGAAATGCAACTAAGTGCATAGAGCTTTCTGTAATTTGGAAACTTTAGTTCCATTGTTAGCATCTCTCTCAGAATACCCTAACTGAAATGCACTTCTCATCTTAGTACAGAAATCATAGATAGGAACAATTTGTGGGTTCTGTATCATGTTGGGATGAGTACTGGTTCAGGAAAAACCAATTCAGAACTTTTTTCTCTTCATAGTCCCAGACAGCTTTTCAGACTGCTGGAAGCTTTCTGGGGAAGCTCCCCTGCATGCTTTTTGCATTGCCTGGATCCAGTGCTTCCAATTGCCAGTTCTGGAGCTGATTAGTAGCCTTATATTTGATCAGCTGCAGTATTGGGTAAGTTAACTTACAGAGGAAAAGGACACCAAGGCTTCTGGTAGAACTGCCAGGTGGCCTCACAGGAGGTGGGCACAAGATTTCAGCTCTGCAACTCAGGAATTGCCTGTTTCACCAGAGCAACAACTCTTCAGTTGCTGCAATCACTTTGCTTTTAATGAAGGTTTGGCTCCTGTCAACAGCCAGCATAGAAGCCCTGAGGTCACAGCTGGACTGTTTTCCAGATAACACTCATCTGAAACTGAAATCAGTCTGTGATCTGAAATAGTGCAATTATGCTCCAGTTTTGGGCAATGTCACAATACATATATTTAATCTAGAAACATCTGTTTCTATTACCTTGTCTCAAAATCTTCAAAAGTGCCTTTGTTAGAGCAGGGCTAGATAAAAAAAATATAAAACCGGGAAAAATTATATGTTTTGCATTGAAGGAGAGTAGCCAATATACTAATTTGTTTGGAATTCTGTTAGGCAAACTTCTCTATTGAGATTTAGGGAAGTGTGCGAACCAGGCTGGTTATGGAGTCCATTAGTTCCCAGAGACATTTGAAATGAGAGAGAATAGTTATTTTTTCAATATTCTCACATGTTCTTGACACCATTTCTGTAGTAAGTGTGTAACATGATGCTAAAATGTGGCAGAAGCAGCTTGAAGCATAGTCTGTTTAGCTTCTTCTTACATCTGATTTACTAAATTAGGTTGCTTAGTGTTGGGAGCATTCAAATAGGTAGTTGAGTCAAAAAATGACACCTAAAATAAAATGAGCTGCAATTCTGAAACATGATCTCTATATAGTATATACAATGCATCACAAAATGAAGTTGCATAGTCCTCAGTATTGTGAGGAAATCAGAAGCAAACAAACAAATATTACTTCATCAGCAATAGCAAAAAAAAATATTTTCTTTGAAATTTTTCAGCACTTCCTCTCAAAATCTTTTTAAAATATTTACAGAATATGTTTTTCTGTGGGACCATTATTCTACTTCTTTCCTCTCTGCCTTGTTCTTGGTATGTTTTGCCTAATAGGGTTTTCCATAAGTTGCACATAAGGTTGGAGTCTTTGTGTGTGAGAAAATTTTGCAATTAAGTGCACCAAAGGAGAATTTGTTTTCATTTTCAAGAGTTCTGAGTTTAGATGGATTATTTATCAATTATGAGACCAAATATATTAAAGATCTTTTGCTTTACTATGACAAACCAGCTTTAACAGTTAAATACTTGTTTCTTCTAAAAACAAATAATTTGTTGCTGTTGAAAAAGAGTGGCACTTGAAAGAGAATTTCCAAGCGAAACAATACAACAAGGAAAATTAGTAGTTTTAATTTCGAGAAAGAGTGGAGAATTAGCATGTGTAGATGATTGTAGGTTTGTTCAGTTATTAATAGTGTCTAATGCTGCTTACTGTGTTGCTCTAGAACGACAGAATGGTTTGGAATTTAGAAGAGATATTTGAAGACCATTAAGTTTCAATCCCTGCCATATGCAGGGACATTTTTCACTAAAACAGATGGCTCAAAGCCCCTTCCAACCTGTCCTTGAACTCTTCCAGGAATGGGGCATCCACAACTCCCCTGGGCAATCACCAAGGATGTCTAACCACTCTCACAGTGAAGAATATCTTCCTAATATCTATGGTAGACTTATCCCCTTTGAGTTTAAAGCCATTCTTCTTGTTCTATCAATGCATGCCATTGGAAGAAGGTCCTCTCCTGTCTTCCCGAAAGTCCCCTTCAGGTACTGGAAGGCAGCTATAAGGCCTCCCCAAAGTCTTCTCCAGGCTGAACAATGCCAGCTGTCTCAGCCTGTCTTTGTAGAATAGGTGCTTCAGCCCTCTGATCATATTTGTGGCCCTCCACTGGACTCGCTCCAACAGGTCCATGTACTTCTTATGTTGGAGGTCCCAGAGATGGATGCAGCACAGCAGGGGGGGTCTCACCAGAGCAAAGCAGAGGTGCAGAATCCTCTCCCTTGCCCTGCTGGCCACTCTGCTTTGGATGCAGCCCAGGATACAGTTGGCTTTCTGGGTTGTGAACACACATTGCTGGGTCATGTCAAGCTTCTCATCCACCAACATTGCCATGACTTTGTCCTCAAGGATGTTCTCAATTATTTAACTTTACTTATGCTCAGTACTGCCCCAAAATAGGTGCAGGACCTTCTGCTTGGCCTTGTTGAACCTCATGAGTTTTGCATGGGCCCACCTTTCCAGCCTGTCCAGGTCCCTCTGGATGTCATCCCTTCCCTCCAGCATGTTGACTGCCCCACACAGCTTGGTGTCATCAGTAAACTTGCTGAGGGTGCCTCCAAAACCATTTCCATGTCACCAATAAAGTGTTGAACAGCACAGGTCTGCACAACTGATCCCCGAGGAATGCCACTCATCACTGAGCTCCACTTGGACATGAGCTGTTGAGTGCAAGCATCCAGACAATTTATTATCCATTAAGTAGTCCACCCGTTAAATCCACCTCTCTTCCATTTAGAGACAAGAATGCTATTTGGAATGGTGTCAAATGGTTTGTACAAGCCAACATAGATGACACCAGCTGCTCTTCTCTCATGAATCAATGTTGTAAGCCTGTTGTAGAAGCCCTTCAAATTTGTCAGGCATGATTTGCCTTTAGTGAAGCCATGTTGGTTGTCACGAATCACCTCCTTATTTTCCATGTGTCTTAGTAGTTTCCAGAAGGATTTGCTCCATGATCTTGCTGAGCCAAGGACTTATCATATAGAAATATAGGTCTTACCATACAGGACATAGGTCATATCATATCCCAGTATCAGGGAAATGTTTGATAGCAAAATGGGGATATATGCAGTAGCAGAAAATGAAAGATTAAGTCATCTGTGAAAAGTTTGGTACTTATTTTTGATATTAACTTTTATATTTTTCCACTCATATGATGGCTGGGCCATCAGGAAATGCAAACGTAGTCTTATGATACATTTTGTTCCCTTTGTTTCATCTAGCACACAGATATTCCACTTGTTAAAATAGAAACAATAACCAGTCCTCACTGCTCACAAAATCCTGCTGTAAAGTGCTTAAGGTGTTGTATAAAAAACAGAGGATATTTATTTGAAAGGCCTAAAAAAAGTGGATTGTTTTGAGGGGGAAGTAGAATGGAGTGGTCTGGGTAGTTGTTATTTTTAATATTGTGCTTGAAAAATATTTATCCATACATACTAAAATTAATCAAAAGAGTGTTTGAAGTTTGATTAAACTTTCACACCTCTTCAAAGTCCTTTTTTTTCTGTCTTCCTTTGAAGGGCTGTTACTAGTTGTTAAATTGAAAGAGGAATATATTACAAAGTCTGTCTTTGTAGACTATCACACAGAAATTATTTTCTATTTCTAGTCAATATCCATTCTTCAGTTCTCAGAAACACTGTTTTCACAAACTAGAATTCAACTAGCTTTTTATACAGGTTTTCTTGAAAAGATATAGTATACACAATTATTACATGTTCAAGCTAGGCTTACTGAACTCTGTCCTCCCATTTAGAATGACTGTAAGAGAAACCCCTCCTTCTATATATATAGAAGGAAAAATATATACATGAAAAAAAGAAATGCAGCAAATACTAGTATATCTGTAAAAAATCAACATTAATGGCTTATTCATACATTATATGTTCTCACAAATCATGGATACTTTGTTGTTTTGGAGGTGTTTGTTAGTTTGGTTGTGGTTTTTTTTCTGTTTTGCTCATGGTTTTTTTGTTTGTTTGTTTGCTTGCTTTTTGAATTTTTTGGGGTTTTTTGAGCAGGACTTTGGATAAAGACTAAAACAATGCTTAGAGGCTTGGAAATCATCACATAATTGTGAATCACATAATTCAGGATTCTGAAAATAATTGAAACTTTTTAACACAAACTGTAAATCTGTACTTTCATATAATACAGACTAATATAAAGATATTAACTACATGCCTATGCTTAAGCTTTTAACCTGTTGAAATATATGAAATAAGGATATTAATTATCTCCCACTTTCCTTCCTTGTTTTCAGTGAGTTTAAGAAGGCTTCTTGATATACCTGGAATAGTGATATTATTAAAAAATAAATGAAAATTGAGAAAATTCAAGATATTATATATTTTGTTATATCTTTCTTAGAGAAAAGAGCAGATAGAAGCAAGTTTGCTCACACGAAGTTTGCTTCGGAGAAGAGCTGTAGGGAGTCACTTGAGCATTATACCATATACCGAAGAGAAGATTATATAAGGAGAAGGAAGAAGTTCTTCAAAATGTGCTTTACACAACCTACTGAAGGAATATAAAATATGAGTTTCCTGAAGCCTGTAATTTGCACAACTCCTAACAAATTACATATTTACCTTTTATTTTTACTCATCATGTTATATCTACCTCCTCTCGACCCTCCCCCCCCCCTTTTTTTTTGTTTTTGTTTTTCTTTTTTTTGGTTTGGTTTGGTTTGGTTTGGGGTTTTTTTTGTTGTTAAGTCCAAAGGCAACAGTTGCCTCTTTCACTTAAAATTCCAGGCAGTTGCTGTCAAGATAGGCTTGCACTGGGCGGATATGACAAATTCATTTGTTTAATTGAAGAATATGAACTTACTTCATTTTAGAGTCCAGCTGAGGCAGTTCTGTTGGAAGACTTAAATTTTATTAAATTCATTGAGCATTGGATTAGTTCCACAAGTTCCACTGTTTTTCTAACATTGAGATTACTTACAGGCTTTCAAACAGAAAGAAACTTCTTGTTCACAGATATCCAGGCCATGGCTAAATGTAAGACTATTCTTGTATTGTGCACTATCCCTTCATACAACCTGCTCTTATATTCTCAGATACATAAAGGATAAGAAATATAAGCTTTGCATATTGGATGCTTTTTTTGTGTGATTTTATTCACAGTCAAAGAGACAGTTTCATTTCTATGTAGGAACTGTTTTCTATTTGAAGTCATGCCAAACCTCTTCCCTGGTAAGGCTGTCAATTGTTTCATACAAATTATTTTCAGAGAACTTCTCCTTAACTCTGAAATTTGTTCAGTTATCCAGTTCTGCCATGGGTTATGCTTTCAAGAATTAGAGTGTTTTCTTGACAAAGTTTGTTATAATGAGCTCTGACTGTTGGAGCTTAAAAGCAGTCAGGATCCCTCACACACTGTGCTGTTTCTTTCGAGGATATTTTGTAAAGCTGAACACCCTGGTAACTTATGGGGATGTAAACTTTTAATAAGACAATAATGCTTCTCTGAACAAAAATACAAGGAGTGCAATGCCCCCCACCCCTCTCCCCAAATATGCATTTTCCCTTTTTGTCAGATTAGTATTTTACATATGTTTTATCAAACCAGAGGGAAAACTACACTCAGAGGTCTATGATGGCTATTGTTTCTAGTGAGGCAGAATCCAGGAATGATGTGAGCAGATAAATGCTTGTTATTGAATATGTTTTGACTGGAAGAAACAGTTTAGTCCTCATCCTCGTTCCATCCATTCCACCTGCATTTGTCTGGCAGGTGAAAAAAGTCCCAGAACTGGACTTCTGCTTGCACTGGAGACCTTCAGTCTGTGAAGAAACTAAATGACACTGCACTTTGTTCCTTCTGCAGCAACACCAATAGATCATGAAATGAACTCCCTGGAGCTCTTTTCAAATGGCTGGCAAATCTGAATATTTGATTATTCATTTATTCAATATGGATATCCAGAACTGGGGTATTCTGAGTGATAGCTTCAATTAAAAGTCTACAGGGTTTGTATTTTGTCTACTATACCTTTATATTATATGAAATTTAACTGTCTTGACTAAATGAAGCATAACCACACCTGAACATTTTCCTTTGTGAGTGACAGAAACACTCTGTTCCACAGCTATGTTTTCCTAATGTTATTACTTTATCTTCCTGTAAAGGTTACTATCATTTCCATTTCATTGTGAATTGAATTATAGTTGTATCCACAAGCCCATACAATAGTGAATATCTTCAAATATTAATCCAGAATAAAGGTTTTTTTATATTTTATAGATATTGGGGTTTTTCCTCTTCTGAATGATATTGTTTTCCATTAGAAATACTTCTGAAAACTTATAAAGGTGTGATTGTTTTACTGTGGGTTTCTTACTTGTATTCTGAATTACCTCTGCCTACCTGCACTTCCTATTATTTTGTCAACCTGGTACAATGACACTGAAATTTTTTTTTTTTTTTTTTTTTTTTGCTTTCCTCTCCCCTTAATAAAAGTATATTTTCTAGAATCAACTTCCCAAACATATTAGTTGTACTTTTATGATATAGCTTTCTACTTTAAGGACACTTCAGTTGCTCTGCAGTATCAAAGAGCATCCAATTAAATTAAGTTGGCATCAAAAAACATGTTGTGCTCCTGCAAAAGGAAACACTCACAACTTATGGAGAAATCTTAATGTCAATGATCACTTTGCTTACGTATTTATCCTAATTATAAAACATTTCCTTTTTTTTAAGTGAATCTTATGTAATACTCAAAAGTCTATTTTACATATCAAATTGAAAGCTTCTCTTCAATGTAAATTTCAAACTCTAATATGCAAAACCATAAAAGGAATCTACTTATGGAATTGGAAAATATTTCAAGGCAGATATTTTGGTTCCTTTAAATATTTGACTTTATTATAGATATTAAGTCATATTCTCTTACCTGACTGCAACTTGTAATGTTCTTTCTTTATTGTTCTCTTGGTTTCTGCAGTAATTTACAAGGAGACTAAAGTTTAAGACATTAGTGTAGGAAGAGTTTAGAGGGATTTGCTGAACAAAGCTGTAATAATGGATGGGAAATTGTAAACTCGTATGGAGCATTATTATTAAAAAATGGACAAAATTGCCTAGTTGAGTAAATAGTATTTAAGAGAAAAATTGAATGATAAAATATAAAACAACTGTTTTTTCACTTGCCCGACTAAAAAATTTTAATTTTAAATGTAAAATAAACCCCATGATTTTGTAAATGATGTTCCATCTCACTAGAATTACGCTCTATTCATTAGGATCTGAATTAAGAGAATGCCTTTCTTAATTTTGCTGTTTTGCAAGTTTCAGATTACATTTTCTGAATCCCACAAGAAAGCTCTGATTATGAAGTTCAAAAGATCACACTCATCTGATCCATTTCTTCTAGTAATGTGAAAGCGTGGATAATTGCATAGCTCAAAGCAGTAGGCCTTGAAAAAAGTCATTGATAAAACCCTTCTATAACCTACAAAGTTTGCAGTAGTTAATGTGAGTGAAATTAATCCAGTTTTTTTTAGAACAAAGACTCATTTAAAGAGTTTTCAGGTTAGTAAGAGCTGTTTGCAAATAAATCCTGTAAAGGTACAGCCTTTGAATCACAAAAAGAAACATTAGGGATGCTCATATACTTTGGAAGATCAGAAATTTAGAGGGCAAATCAAAAAATCTGAAATGTTTTGCCTTCAGCAGCTTTTCCTGGGGGAAAGCCTTTTTGTTCAGTTTGTCACAGTCTAGTCGGGTCTAACAGTGGATCCTTTCTGACCTCCTGAGTTGCAGAGTCCCAGAATAGTATAAGACATAAGACATCTATAAAAACACCACTGATTTTTATTTTAGCAGGCTTGGATGTAATGTTGTCATGATCCGATTATTAGGTTCTTAGAAATACCTCTGCCCGAATTAAGGTGCAAACAAGACCATATGCCAGTCAATAGTATGGGTTTTATTTGATAGTAAATATGAGGGAGAGAGAGAAAGAGAAGAGAAAGGGAGGAAAAGGGAAAAAGGCTGAGGGGACAGACAAGTGACAGAGGCAGAATAAAAGAGTATCACCGCTCTGTGCGTCCCACTGGCCTCCCGATGATTCTCTCCTGCCGGTCTTCTTGATGGTGAAGGTCCCCCGAAAGCACAGAGTGCCCTGGGTTAATATCCCCTCAAGCCAGGGGGTGATGTCTAGGCATGTCCCTGGAGTTTGCCATTGTCTCTTGCAACAGACTTTGGATCTGTTGCATCATATGTGGTCCTGTAGCGCAAGGCATCCGGGGGAGGTCACTTGGGGGGGTCTTTGATGGTCTCAGCTGCCTCTCACGTGAAAGTCCCGTGGATTTGGCCTGTGGGGTTGGGTTTCACACAGCTGGGCCAGTTTGTATAGTTGAGGATGGGTGTTCAGTACCTCTGGCCAGAGGTTATGCCACACACCCAAAAATCTCCTCTCCCCCACCGCATTCGGTTGGGAGGGGAAGTTTGCAAGCCTGGCTTCTGTGAGCTGTGTTCCCCCCCCACCCCAAACTCAGCCGGGCATGATTCTCTCAGCGCAGCTGGTGGCTTTGGCTTTTTGGGGATGCATACCTTTTCCCCCAGCCTTGTTTGTTTCAGGTGATTGAACAAAAGGGCTTTCCCTTTATCTAATCAGCAGTTTGACTTTCAGTCCAAAGTCCCAGTCTTCAGGGAGGCATCTCTGGTTGTTGCCTTTTGTAGTATCAATGTTTGAGGCATGAATTATTTTCAGTCTCTGACAAATGTTCAGCACCACAGCACTGGAAATTGTGTTTTGTCTATATACTTCTACGTTATCCGAGACTTAAAAATAGAGGTGTGAATAGTATCCTAGGAAGTAATTTAGCTTGTTGAATTCCACTAATATTTCACAAAAGCAACAGAAAGTCATTCTGTGGGTTTTTTCTCTTCCTCAAAATCACTACTAGTCAAATTATTGTAGACCTTTATAAACTTTTAGTTTCTAAATTATTTGGCATACGTTTTGAATGATGGACACAAAAAATCTGCAGGAAATCAGTTTTAGATCCAATAATATTGAGGAATTTTGTTAAGGTACTGAATAATGGAGTAGAGAGTATGTTTATTAAATTCAAGGCAACAGAAGGTGGTTGTTACTATCAGGTATGTTGAAGCCTGGGCTAAAATTCAAAACAAGCTTGCATTTCGTTTTGTTGTTTGGAGGTTTAGATTTTGTTTGTTTATTTGTTTATTTTGTGGATTTTTTGTTTGGTTGCTTGTTGGAGGTTTTTTTGAGGTCTCTAATCTGTCAGTTCATTAAGTAAGAGCACTGTTAAGAAAGAGGTTGAAGAGCTACAAAGGCTCACAAGCTGAATATGACATAATAACATCTTGCTGATATTTGCTTTATATGCAAAAAGCAGTACTTCCATCTGCGGTGATTGAGAAGACACTGGCTTCACAGGATGGTGGTGTGTGAAGAGAGATTTATTACACAGTGAAAATTCCTTATATACCATCACATAAACAGGAATTAACTCTACACCACAGTGTGCCCCAATCATCCAACTCAGTTCCAAAGTATTGCCTTTTATGGTGACAGGTAAACAATGCCTTTTAAGGTAACAAATTATATTTCTCACTTCTGACGGGTCTAGCAGTTGATAAACCCACAATGCATTTTTTTTTTCCACTTCGCCTGTGACCAGGATGTTTTTCATGGGTCTCAGGGTTTCTTCCGGACTAAAGACAGAAGGTCACTCTGGCTTTCAAGGCCTGTTGTCCTGCCACCTACATTCTGTAACTCCAGATCCATCGATGAAGGAAATGCAGTAATCCTTCACTTGACTCAGCAGTGGTCAGGCTAAGTGTGTTCTAATAAACCAAATATGAGAGAGTCTCTGTCAGGAAAAACAACTGGCAGAGAATGGCTCATATCACATCATTATACCACTTCCTACCCTTCAGAAAAGAAAGACTGGATCTAGAACACCTGCGGAGTATTGTTCCTTTTGTGTTCGTTAGAATTGTTTTGAAAAATGCAAAATTTATATTGGCCAAACTATGAAAGCTATATTAACAATTTAGCTGTGCAAGAAGCTGAGTTTCACAGCCTGAAAATGGTCCATGGAAGTATTTCTTTTACTAGTGCAAATGTAAGTGTGGGTTGCTTTGAATAAATTGCTATTATTTATCTTAAGGAAGAGTCCGTCCTTCTCCCTCCCTTCTTTCCTCCCATTGCCTGTTTTTCAAAAAAGTACAAATATCGCACTGTTTTGATGCAAACAATTGGCGAAGTTTCTATGGTGACTAAGACAAATAGGACAAGAGGTATTGAGAATAAATTTTAGCTAGGAATCTTTGGATGAAACATGTAAAAATCATTATACTATTAAAGAACAGAGTGTCAACATGAATTTGCTGAAGGAGATTATATAGACACAAACCTTGGAATTCTTAGAATATTCTTGGAATAATCATTGAAATGTTCCTTTAAAAATGGCATTGGTATGGGTGCTAGGAATGAAGGATGGAGATTAAATGAGCTTTCTTGTCTTGGTTTCCTCTGATTGTCTTGAAACAATTGTGCATAGCTGAATGTATTTATGAAAAGTCATCATATCATACATTTGTCTATACTCCATTGTAAAGAGAAATCAGTCTCCTCTACTTTTAATGCTCATTTATTTGTGATTAAAATTTATTTTTAATGCAGCTATACCTGATTTTGCATATATAGAAAAATAATTCTTCTCTAGTTTTTCCCAGTTATTTGTGAAATGACTGTTTATTCAGACATAATAATACAGCAATTCTTACTTAGTTTCATACACCATAGGCATTTTTTCATCTTGTTTTCATACATTGTTGTCTAGGAATATTTATATGGGCTATGTTTACTAGCTGTATCCTGGTATACAGCTGCTCTTTATTTAATATTTAAACAATTGCATTGAAGGCAGGCTTCTTGCTCTTCTAAAATACAGAAATATGTTCACAGGTTAGGTGTGCTATCTTCCTGTTGGTTTTCATTCAAATCTGTGAAAAAAAAAAAATAAAATGGTAGGTTGACCTCATATCTTCCATACTGCTCTTACTAAAACTATTAAATTATAAAAATCAGTCCAAGTACTGATCTCTGTGGTACTCTACTCAGTGTTGTACTTTTCTTCACATCAAAGTCAAGATCACAATTATAACAGAATTTAAACTCATTTCTTATGACATGTAAAGCAGCTATGTTGAAAAAGAACTGACTTAAAAGCTTGTTCACAATATATTCACCTTCTTCACTGCAAAGCTGGTCTAAAATCCCACATCTGCTGACGAGTTATTCATTTCAGCAACAGGTAACACAGATTCTGTGAATTTCCACTCATCAAGTGCTATGACAATCAAACTGTAGTTTGGTTTAAACTGCGACCAAGGATCACAGATACTTTTCTGCTTTTATGATTTTGAAAGTAATATATTAACAAATATTTTTAAATATATTTTAAAAATAATTAATATTGTTCCCCAAAACTTGCTCTGTGAACTAGCAGTAAATTCATGTGGTTACTATTATGTTCTTTACACTTCCTATGTAATACAGAAATACAAGTTTTGCTCATTTCATAAATTATTTGTTGCTTTATTTCAAGGTTTCTTTTCTAAAGATAAAAAGTCATGCTCAATGTAGATCATGGAAAACCCATATTTACTATTTTAACTTTGTTTTCCAAGTATTTTTTGTATATTTCATGTATTTGTAAATATATATTTTATATATATATCTCTCTACTATTTTTAGTGCATGTGTGTCTCTATACTTCTTTTTTATAAGACAAAATATTGTCTTTACCTTATCAATAATATCTTTTAAAGTGTTTTCTGAGCTTCAATCCCTTGTGAATTTTGATATATTACTAGGCTTGTCAATATTTAAATTTTTAACTTCTGCTCACCAAGAACTACTTATAGGTGAATTTTAGATTCTGAAATACTTAATTCCCTTTTGTCAAGTCAAGAAAAAAAATTTTGAGCAAATCAAGCTGAAATTATATCAGAGTTCCCCTCTTATCATGTTTTTTCTGATATTTTTTAAACATGTTTTCCCCCTTGTATCTTGCTATGACATAAATATTCTAATGACTTAAGGTTACAATATGCTATATGTATATCACAAGAAATGGGCTAAAACTCAAAATTCGTACTTATAAAAATTAGCATATATAGCTATCAGACATTCAAGCAGATGTATTGATCAAGTAGAAAAAATTGAAGGCATGAGCTGGTTTTACTCAAATAAAGAAACCCCTTATATTATGTTTTATTATGGCATTATTCATGGTAATAAGGTGATATTTTCATTTACATTTTATTTACTTATTTCCTTTACTTCAGTCATTTCCTAGCTCTCAGTCTGGCAGACTTCCAGGTTTTCAGTTTAGCAATTTTTTTCTCCCAATTACTCATGAATCATAATAATCAGATATTCCACTGAGACTTGTGCTTACATACTTTTTAAATGGCAGCTTCTAAGTTGAATATAATGCAACAGAATATCATATGGTGACTCCACCCGATAGCTCAGCATTGGTGGATCTTTGTATTATCTTTCCTTCTAAGCTTTCTATATTACTGGAGCTGGCATTAAGGACATGGACATGATATGGATGTTTGTAATAGTTCAACACAACTTCTTTTGAAAATATAGCAAAACAGACAGGACTTTGATACATGGAAGGGGAAAAAAAACCCAAGATATCACCTTTTGAACAATGAAATCTTTTCAATTTTAGAGAAGAAAATTTTGAAGAACTATTACAGCTTGAGGAATTTTGTGTTTAACCTCAGGGGACCAACTCTAGCATATTCAAAATGCAGTATTCTACATAAGTTTTATATGTGCTGATTGAAATATAATGAACTGTATATGCTTAGATATAGCAGCAAGATATTTTTGGCAATTTGAAAGCCAATGAGGTCATAAATAAGTTTTTTTTTGTGATTTCGCTATTCACTTCTAACTGATTTCTCTGAATGTGAGATTTTTTACTGTTTGCATATGTTATATGCCAGGGAAAAAAAAATCAGCTGTGTAGGCAGAAATCCAAAGAACAGCCTTTTTATAAATATGTGTGTTTCTGTGAGTAAACAGCAATGTAAAACAAAATTTGGTGTATTATGTTTTAAAGACACAATATTGTACATGCAAGGAAGATATCAACAGAACATGAAAGAAGGTTGATGGGGAGCACTCAAGACACAGTTAATTACCTGGGAAGTGATATTTAGCACCATGTTTTTCTGTGGCCTGTTATTTTGTTTAAATATCACTGGAGAATCCCCTCCATCCATTCAGGTGGAATTTGTGCTGGTTGTTGCAAACATGAATGATAATTAACCTGGTGTGATTCTGAAAGTGGATAGAAGGAAAACAAGCAAATTAGACTTCTGAGCCAGAGTAAAATGCACCCTTTTTGAAGGTGATTGTAAATATGGTCAGAAAAAAATATAGGGAAGGGGAGAGGAGTATAACGATTCTTACTATAATTTCATATGCAATTCAGAATGCAATAATACTTTTTAATTAGCACTCCTGATAATACTACCTATATGCACAAAGATTTCTGAAGTCCATGAAAAAACATTGAGAGCCATGCAGCAGAGAAAAGAACCTTCTCCAAAGGAAGCCAGGTGAGAAAGAGAAGTGATTTAAAATAAATTTAAAAAGTTCAGCAGTTTTGAGTTTGTTAATGTCCATGTAATCTTAATCCAGCCCCGAGTGCCTCTATCCTGCAATCCCAGTGAAGTGGAGCTCAGCTTGTTAGATCAGAGGGAGAACTGGAGTGGGTAAATGTACGTGTAAGTAGGAAGGTTCTGATGATACAAGGGGATAGTGCAGTTTAAGTCTGTATCGTCCTTCATGAGCTCTAGGTGGTCAAGTTAATGGTCAGTGGTAAAATGACACCTGCTTACTTGACTGCAATCTAAGTGGCAAACTCTGGTTTATAGCTATAGAACTACTTTTCTATTTTCATAATTAAAAATACACCTCTTAAGCACCCCTTGATGGCATTTCCCATAAAAGGTTATTGTCTCTCCTGAAGCATTTTTCCTTACCAAATGAAGTCCTGCCCTGAACTGTGGAAGTTTGAATTTTGAGTTTTAGTGCTAATGAATTTAAATAATGATCTTTTTACCTTTTATCCTAAATTACATGATATCACATATGATTTTGAACTAACTAAAAGTGTTTGAAAGCCCATATCCATCACATAATTTGCTGCAATTTTGGTAGTATTAATCCTGTGGAAAGGGCAGTCACTAGGAGAATGATGAGGTACCATGGAAACCCAAGCTGTTCTCCAAATTATTATACAAGTGTATTAAAAAAGGAAAATTGCCAAAAGCAAACTGGGAATCAATCTTCTTCTGCTTTGAAATGCAGTTTCCTCTCACGTTGTCAGGTGTTACTAGGCATTAGTTCAAGGATCATGTCATCAGCTTGGATTTTTAGAGCTACATGTCAAAGGTCTTAATAGATGTTTCATAATTTTTCAAATATTATTTAGTCTTTTTTATAATAGAGAAAATTATTCCCCATTTTTCTTTAGAGAATTCATCCCAGTTTGTTGGTTTTCTTGTGGGTTTTTTTGGTAGTGTCATACTTATTTTATTATTTTTAGTAGAGGTGTATTTAATTATTACCCATAGACACTGTTGCTAGTTATAAATCTTTTCAGGAGACCTGTACTCATATCTTCTATATATACATATGGTAACAACTTGATCTTGCTGAAAATTGTATTCAGCTTTGTAAAAACATAAATATGCAAGAAAGGAACAGTCAGAAGCTTTCTCTTCAAGTGGGAGAGCTTTTGAGAAAAAGCTAAATGATGCCTTTCATTTTCCCCATATTCCCTGCCAGTCATTCTACCACCACCCCCTCTGTCCCCCCCACATACACTTCAAATGACACCTTATCTATAAATAATGGTTTGCTGTTGTGATATCTCCTAATGCTGTCCTCATAGATGCAAAACTGTGCCAAGATTTAAATATTCCCACTTCCTGGAAGTGATTAACATAAGTCAACTGATTTACTTCCATCTGTCAGGTGGCAAAAGATTAACCAGCAGAGCTAAAGCAAGTAATTTGTGGTGGTTCACTGTCATGAGAGACAAACAAGTCTCCTAATTGGAAATTGACAGCATTGGCACTTATTTGAGCGAAGCTTTTGCTTGCATTGCCTCTTGAGTCACTTTGCTCAATCTATAGCTAGTCATTAAAACACCATGAAATTCTCTCTGCAGGTACATAAAGCCAGATTTTGCCTGTGGCAGACTTAATTAAGGTAACAGCTGGATATTCAATCTTCACATAAAAAGAGGAAAATGCAAGTGTTGCTAATGCTTCTCAAAGCATCATGAAAGGAAACGTTTGCATGATCTTGTCATGATGGTATTATCATATAAATACCAAAAAAAATGTTGCAGAGGCAGGAAAGTCGTTTATGTCAGACATCAACTCAAACAATGACTGAACTATAACAACACGTGTAAACTGATTACACTATATGGGCAAATGGCTTCTTTTCAAAACTAAACATCTGCAGGCCTGAAGTGCTAGGATGGGATTCTGAATGTAAATGAGCTAAATATTTTTGTAATGTAATTTCATTCTAGGAAATATTTATTTATGGATGTTTTTCTCTGCAAACAAAACTGCAAAGAACAAAATTGCAACTTGCTAAAGATATACTGCGTATATATAACGTGTATCCTACAATTTTTTACTGTAATACCTTTAGAAGACTATGTGGATATGTAATTAGCACACATTCCTAGAAGTAGTAAAAAGAGAAAGGTGTAGACAATTTCTGTTTTTATTGTACTTATTAGTTCTTATACAATAACTGATTATAGTTGTTTTGTGTTCTAGTGGCTTTAAATGAATACTGCTTGTGGCTTATGTAGGGTTGTCCACACTATGGGGATTGGTCTTGCAATTATGTCTTGTATACGTTTGTGTTGGGGTAGCTGAGCCCACTCCGGGATGTTGGTGGGACAGCTCTGCTCTTTGAGACTACCCCTTGGAAAGCAAAATGGTCTCTCCCTAGATTGCCTTACCTGGATATGTTAATTCTCCTATATACATTAACCTTAACTTGTCCCCTAACCCTATCCCTCGCTCCTTCTGTATCCCCCCCCCCCCCTCTCCTCCCCTGTGCCCCCTGCCCTCTGGCCGGTGCCCTATAACAAGGGTGTCGCAAGGCCATTCGGCCTCCTTCGTCTCTGGACACCTTCAGGAATAAAGTGCTTCTGGAACTCCACGCGATTTGAGCCCTCTGTTTGAACCCTGGTAACGCACGAGCCATCTTGCTCGGGGGAGGTGGATACCTGCCAGAACACCGACTGGGGTAAGGGACAGAACTGTCTGCACAGTACCCGGCTGTACTGGCCAGAGTGTTCTCTCGGAGCCGCCAAGACACTCCTGGTATAGCAGAAGTTTCCACCCACCCCACATCTCCCCCCGGGACTGCGTTACATTTGCATTAAATGATCAAATTCTGTTTCTGCAGTTATGGAGTTGTTGTTTATTTTTCCTTGCTACAGAAAGGCTCTGGAAGAATCCTGTGTTTCCACTAACTTCAAGCTTCCTTTTCATTGTCAGCCAAAACAGAAGACTGAACTAGAGAACAGAAAGTTTTGTTCTTACGCTTCATCTACATTGCTCCTATTCAGCTGCACCTGAAACATTGCATTGAATTTGATAATCTTGGTACCAGTATTTTCTTTTAAAAATTGTAGGAAGTCAGAAAGATGCAGAGAGTTTTTTTATGAAGTTATAAAAAATAAGTTGCTTCACTTATTTAGCTACCTAAACATAACACCAAAGGTGAAAAAGCAACCACTAAATTCTTGACAACAGTGTGAGTCATCATTTTAGGGATGACTCATGCTGAAGCAATGTTGTGTACATGGATCACTTGCAGATTCCCATAAGGATTCATCTTTCAGAAATAACAGTCACAGTAGGCTAAAAAATGACACCTTCAAAAAGTCACAAATATTTAAAAAGCAATAAATGTGGGTTCTTTGTATTACAATAGTTGAGTCTCTGATGTAAGCACAATGAAATTAATAAAGCTGCAGTAACAATAAAGCTGTTGTAATCTCTGTCAGCCTTAAGCATACATTTTTCAAATCTGTCATCAGCTTCTCTCCAGTCTTTACTTTGGTTTTACATGTTATAATCTTTTATTCCACCCCACTCAGTGCCATAAGAGGACCTTTTTGCATCCTTATTAAGTTTCCTTATTCAGGATTTTCACATCAACACTTCTACTTCCATGAAAACAGTGGGAAAGTTGTGAAAAAGTATACAGGTGGAAGTATGGGGAGTGAGGTACATGAAGTGTGTGTAGGTACTACAGCTAGACATTAGTAAAGTAAGTGAACAGGTTTTGTAAGAATGTTGATGTTTAAGTTAATGGGCCAAAAAAACAGATAAGAAGAAGGAAGCAATGAAGTAATAGCAGAAAATTCTGTTTTCAGGTGTACAGCTTGGAAGAACCAGTATTACAACTTTCTCAGAAAACCATTGACACAGAGAGATACAGAAGAGAAGGAACAAAATTACTCAATTTTAGTTGACTGGAAGTGCACAGATTTATTTCCTCTTTCCTAATTTCTGATCTAACCTATATTCAAAACTGCAAGGAATGAAATAATGAAATCTATGCCCATTTAACACTCTCCAATTAATTTTTTTTATGGCACACATTTCAGCTAAGGTTTAGTATTTGGCTAGCTAATATTTCAAATAATTCAAAACACTTTTTTATCTTTTTCAAAAGATAAAAGAATTTTCAACCATTTGTTTTTCATGGGGATATTAAAAAAAATTATGCCACTGACATAGAGATATTGACTTCCTGAGAAATCTGAATGAGCTGTCAAATATGACAATTATCTTGCACCGTTCTGGAAGAACTGAAGGCCAGGTGGGTTATCCTGAAGTGATGCTAGAAATCTGAATTCAGGATACTGAATTTCACACGACCATGTTTCCTTCTTTTTTTAAAGAAAGGAAAAAAAAAAATTCTTGCAAATATAGTTCTTTTCAGTTTAGGGTGAATATGTTCATTTACTTTAGGGTGTCTAAAAAGGCACTCGAGTGCTAGTGTTCAGGCAACTGAATCCCACTACTGTTACCTCAAAATAGAATGTCACATTTAGCAGGTGATGAAAATGCTCTTAAATTAATTGGGATGTCTGGGGTTTTGCTGGGTTTTTTTTTAGGATTAAAAGCTCATACAGGTTTCCATAATTGGTAACATTAAAAAGGTACTTCTGTTTTTCAGGCTCTTGTCTCAAACTGCATGGTATCTAAAGCCAAGAAGGAAGAGCAAGAAAGTTTATGTAAGGTAGTGCTGGAACTTGGATGTTGGCTCTTGCCTTGAAATATGAGTGACATCTAATGTGTTTTTATAGGAGATTTTATTACCAGTGGAAATTGTTTTTAATTTTCATGAGCAACAGGCCCTTCAGAACAATAAATCCACAAAATGGTTTAGTTTTGCAAGGACTATAAAGAGTGTCATTACCAAAACAGTTGTTGAAAAATCTTATGCATGACTTTCTTTATTAAAGCAAAATTTGTTCTCTTCCTTTTGTTAATAAGGCCATAGTTCATTTTTATTAAAGCACAGCATATACCACATGAGTGCTGCTCTGTGAACAGAGACGCTTGTGGAAGGAAGACAAACAACTTGAGAAGAAATATTCCTTTTTCCTGATCTGATTTCAGGTGTGTCTAACATATTTGATATATCTTTAATGGAACTTTTTCATTGTGTTGGTTAAAAACTTTAGAATACATTAAGTATATAGAACTCTTGGATCAAATTCCTTAAGTATTCACCAAATAGATTTAGTTAAAAAAAAATAATGTTACGTGGAACAAGCTGATGGAAATTATTGTTGAGATATTTATTGTAGTTTAGAAGAACATCCATATACCATATATTTTGTCTTATTTTTTTAATTCATTTGTACGTTATGAAAAATTTCAGGTTATATTTTTTACTTTTTGTTCTTTTCAGTAGGTACTGCATTCACACATGAACTTTTGGAAAAACAAATTGTGAAAAAAAAGTCCCTATTGTGCTTGCAATTGTTTCTTTACCTGCAGCCTACTCAATAAGCCTAAAATGAGAGTAGTACCTGTCTTGCAGATTGCTTCCTAATGTATGAGGCTTGTTCATTAAACAGAAAAACATGAATATAACATGAGACAGTCTTATTTCTCATTACATTAGTTGGGATTGCTAACCTTTCAACATTGTGGCTAGCTTCATCCATGTTAAATGAAGGCTGGAAGCCGCTCAGCTACCCTATTCCCTAGTGATTCAACCATCTCATTTATTTATTTTTTTTCTCCTGATCTTTAAAGATTTTTAAATTATAGCATCATTTACATTGTTGCTCACAAGTAAATGCATTTTTAAATGTCCAGGATCAAAAGCTGGACATCTTTATGTTGTATTCATAAATACAGCAATCACAATAAATCAATGATTGATTCTGGTTAGCAAAAGAGCATTGAGGGGAAAAAGTTTTATTATTACAATATAATATTTTCTATGCTCATTGTGTGTAATGAAGCCTTGGTCAAAATATTACTTGACTTTTTTCTTACTCGTTAAGAAAAAAATTGAACTTTAAAAATAAGTAAGTAGAAATTAGTTGTATTGATGAAGTTAAGGGAATTGGACTTTCTATTTTAATATTCACTGAAAAATTGGGTACCTCTTGGTATTTTGACATTGTGTTTTCTTATTCAAATCATATGCTCTGAGCCTGATAGCATTGAAAGAGGGACAAAAAAAATGTGAGGAAGATGACTTTTGACATTCTTGCTCTACAGCATTGTGTTTGACACTTGAAATGATTGCCAGACACCAAAAATGACTGCCAAACCCTAGTCCATCTGCTGTATGTGTGGCTAGGGAATATTGCTTAGCAGGTCCTTAGGAATATGCATTTGCAATTTCCTTGTTCTTAAAGGCTGATGAGGATGCGATTTGTCACAGGTTCTCAGGGTCATTACCTGACATTAGGATTCTCAGGGAAATGAAAAGACACCACTGACATTGTATGGAGCCCCTTCAGACAAGATTTAATGGATATTCTGACAGTGTGATCTAAGTCACATGCTTCTGTTGGGTTGAATGGTGCAGAGTTATTTGGTTCCAGGTTGTGGCCTATTTATTAATAATGGTGCCTTAAGTACAGTTTAGTATAAAAATATAGTATCAATAAGAGCAGAGAAGGAAAAAATTATTAAATGCAGTATGACTAATAAGAGACTTTGGAATATACTTCAGAAAGGAGATTTGGGGTTCATAATAAAAATACTTCACAGTTTGATAAAAAACTGAGAATAGATTTACTATTTGTAAGTTTAAAAAAGTGTAATTTTCAACAAAAGATGCAGTTCTTAACTTTTTCCGTGAAAGCAATGTTGTTCTGGGTGCTTTAAGGATGTACAAGTTGTAACATTATTTCTTTCCCTTCCTCCACTGAAACCTCTGGGCTGGAACCGTGCTTTGTTGTTATGAACCTGGACTTTTTTGGTCAGAAATGTAGCTACCTTGTTCTTGAATTTCCGTTGATAAACTCAATGTCTACTGTACCTCTATGAAATGATGATTAATTGATCATTAAAATAACTTGCTTGTACATCAAAGCTCACCAGTTTTTCAGGAAGCATCCAGGAATTTCCCTGTAGCTGTGAGTTTATTAGATACCGTGAAGCAAAGTAACATTCTGGTGTCTATAGACCCACTCCCAGTCAAATAGTAGAATGATTTTCATTAATATTAATATACATGGAACAGGGTAAGGAAAGATGAGAGAAGGGCTGAAAGTTACCCTTAGCTAGTTCCAGTTAACTTGTAGCAATCTCAACTGAAGTTTCATCTGTGAATAAAGGCAATGTTCTTCCTCTTGTGCCCTAATTTCTCTAATGACATGGTATTTTAAAACAGTCTGTTCAGCTACCAAGTGATAATTTAACTGAAATAGGTAGTAAACCTGGACTACAGGAGATATTCTTAATAGCTATGATTTACATTTACAACTAAATAATACAAAGTGAACAAGTGTAGCCATGACTTACTCAGAATAAAAGAAAGAGTAATATTAGATATATAAGATTATATAATATTAGATAAATAATAATTAATATACATTCAATATTATTAACATATCTATAATTAACTTATATACAATATGTTTATTGTATGTACACCACACTGATAAGCTTCATATGATGACAGTTCAAAACTATGAAACGCGACTCAAAAGTAAAATAGTGAATTAAAAACAGAACCAAACCTTGTTAACTTAAAAGACTTTTGGATAGAAAGACAAAAGAAAATTAAAATATTTTTTGCCTTCTTTCCCTAGTGCTCTTATGACCAGTGATTTGTTTTTAATAGTGATTGATTAATTATTCTAATTTTTTCAAAAAAGATGATTCATAAATCAGATTAGTAGAAGATACAAAATTATGGTTTGTTTTGGTTTTTTTTCTCGAAAGCTGGCATAGTTATTATCCCTCCTTCCAAGTTTCCTATACTTGTCTGTAAACTTCTTAAAAGACATGATAGTTTTGGGAGTGTTCTTATTGTCTTTGTCAGGTGCTGAAATTCTGTTTCATTCTCACTGTCTATCTTCACTCTGTAAGGATTTCTCGACACATGAGAAAGCAGCATTTTCTATGCAACTTGCCAGCACACCTCTAAGCAAATGTTCCTGAACAATTGCAGGATGCCAAGGTCCATAGATTAACTATGTTTCCTCAGTGCATGTATAAAGAGCAGTAAAATTGAGTCATCAAGAAAGTTTACTATTCAGGGAGATTTGATAATGGATTTATTTAGTATCTTGAGGTTGTGGAAGTGTTGATGGGTAATAAGGACTTTTTTAGCTGTAAGGTATTTGGAGGTCTAGTAGAAATTTTCGGTGGGAGACAAGTGCTGGACCAATAAATCATTTAAGTCACTGATTGTGCTCTGGTTTATTTTCCTTTTTCCTTCTTCCTCACCACTTTTCACCCTCTGAGCAATTTGAATAAGTTTTATCTCTTTTTTTTCTTTAATAGTGTGACTCACTGGCTGATCAGAGGCCTTTTGGAATTTGCTTCTGTACAACATTTTTTGCTGAGATACTTGGGGAATATATGGGAACTATTGTTTCTAATTATATATCTTAAAAGTGATTGCTGGTATTTCTTAGAGTTTCAATACTCATTGTTTTCTAGCCAAATGTCAGTTTCTTTTTCTGAATATTCTCCAGGTCTTCATTTTCTTCTTTGTTATTTTGCCTTTTTTACCACTTAATTTATTACCCCATGAAGGACAATGAGTATGTCTGAATGTAAGTATGTATTTCAATGATTTCAAAAATATAACAAGATTCCTTCATTCTGATTATTATACTTCTTAGTGGCTTGGATGACTTGGAAAACAATCTCTTTGGAGACCTTTCTGTGTCCCCTATTTTCTGCTTGCCCTCTGAAAGGCGTTAAACACACTGACTGGTCTTGTAATTCTATACAAATAGTTTGGATGTGATGTAATCTCCTTGGAAAGAATTTGTGGGTTTTTTTTTAATTTATCTCTTCTTTCCATATGTTCTATTTTTATTTTTTCCCCTCTTTTTGCCGTAATTGTTTTAAGATTTTGACCTATTGCAATAATCTCAGAAGAAATGAAACCAGTCAGCTGTGAATGAACCAGTCAGCTGTCACCTTGATTTGATCTGCAAATCTTGCTCTGCTTAATCTTCTGTTGTATGTGGACCAAAGACTTCAGTATTAATGATATAGTAGTTGCCTGGTTTGCTGTGTCATAATTGGCAGTAGGAAATTATTCTCCCATATATTATTAATGCCACCTTAGGAAAAAAATATTCTCTGTTATACACAAACATTTCAAATTTCATTCAAATACACATCAACCTACATTAAATATCATCAGTTTCCAGGAATGGACCTCAAACATATTTGTGTCACCATAGGGCATGCTATGTGCTGAGGCAGAGCAGAGACCTATTGGATAACTTTTCTATAGAACAGCTGTAATTGTTCTTCTAAAGGATGCCAAACAGTTTGATAAACATACAGCAAATCATATCTAGTGGCTCTCTTCACTTTAATAAATGTGGGGTTTTTTCACAGTTGCTACATTTCTAAAGTATTTTAGTAATCCTTCATAATCAAGGATATTTTTTATATAGTACAAGTCAGTTTTTGTTAAATTATAAAAGCAACAAATTGTTGTGTGGTTTTATTTTTTATGTTTTACGTTGGCATATAAGAATATTCAGTGTCATTCTCAACTGTTTTTCTTGTCTCTTGTCAGTTTAACTAGGGCCTTTAATCTTATTTAAATGCCTGGCTTGTTCTGCCTCCATTTCTGATCTGTAATAAAATTAATAGATATGTTCCAATGTAGCTCTTGAGTAAGGTAAAACATCGACATTTTTGAACACTATTCAATAATTTTTTTTTCCTCATGGAAGAGATGGTGATCGATGACATTGCCAGGTATGCTTAGAACAATTTCTCTATTATGGAACAAAAATGTTTCATCTCTGCTTAACTGTTTCATTTTCTAATTAGGATGCTAACATCAGTGTATCCCTTGTGTGTTCTTTCTCTTTGAACTATTCAATCTAGGTCATACTTTCTGCACCTTTCTGCATGTCACAGTAAAAATTAGACAAGGTTGGAATTAGATATAGGCTAAAATAGCTAGAAATAATTTAAATAGTTATTGAGCTTAAATCTATGAATAGCCTACAAGGATTTACATTTTTATTCAGGCTCAGTTCTACAGCACATTAACTCATTTTCAACCCTTAGTAATTTATGGTAATATTTCTATCCTAAGTTTGCTAACACTACATTAGGTAATGTTTATATATATGAATGACTGTGAGCTGTTGGAGTTTTTTTTTTCCCACTTATTCACAATCACAGGCAAGAAAAAGAATGGAAAATAAGAAAAAATTGTGTGCAGATTATTTAAAAGGTCACAGCTTTGAAACAAAACTTAAGTAATCTTTCATTTAAATTCCCCTTTGTTTCCCTATCATTAAAATATTATTATTTATTTCAGATTTCAAAGCCTTCATAAACCAGCTTTGACTGCCTAAACTATATCCAGATAAAACTAAGAAGCAAATTTTGCTACAAGAAAACATTCCTTTGCAAATATCCCGCAGACAAAGGGTGAGTTGACAAAGGGTGAATTAACAAAGAAATTCAATCATTGTATTGAACAATTACTATATTTAAGGCAGATTTCTGCAGCAGTACTTATGTGCTTAATTCCCAATGATTTCAACAAAGATGTGGGGGGAGGAAAGCACTATGCACCAAGTTTTTATGATAGATGTCTCCATACACAGAACTGTGCACTTTCCTATTTTAAACATCCAGGGCCAGCACCCATCAGAAAAGGCACAATGAAGATGTTGCTTAGCTTGAAGAAGAGTCAGAGACATTATAAAATACATTCAAAACTCATTAAGAAAAATAAGAGAATAATTGTATCAGCAGCTTTTTGGAAAAGAGGTAATAGGCTTAAAATGCAGTGAGAAAGCTTGAAGTTAGGTACAAGGAATATTACAGTTTCCTTACAGTAATTATTGTTAGATATTGGTCAAATAAGGTTTTTAAGATTAAGCAACAGTGCTTCTGACCATCAGTGTGATATTGGGTACAGTTGATGCTGCCCTTAAAACAGGCTTGTGGTCTAGATTACTCTTGAATTTTCTTGTAGCTGTGGTAGTTTAACAACTATTGAAACATAAAAACAAAAACCCCCATCACAAAGAACTTAGGCAACCTGGATGATAGCAAAGGTTGTCTCTTGTAACATCTTGGAGAGTTTTAAGCTGGAAGGAATCTCTGGAGATCCAGTGTAATCTTCCTTTGAAAGCAGGACCTCAGATTAGGTTTTCCAGGGCTCTGTCAAGCGAACTCTGATATTTCCAGCAGGGAAGATTGCATCACATCTCTGGGCTACCCATCTCAGTGTTTAACTGTTCTCATGGCGAAGATATTTTTCTTATATGCAGATAGAATTTCCCCTGAATCAACATGTGTTCATTGCCTCTTTTCCTATCACTGTCCACTCTTGTGGAAGAGGAATTTCTATGTTCTCTAGAACTACTTTTCATGTGGTGTAAGTGGATTGATAAGATTGGTGATGTTGCCAGCAATCTGCATTTCTATTGAAGGGATATCAAAGTTATGATATGTATCTGACTTTCCCCTGAGATCTCTTGCTTGTTTTGCCTTAACCTCAAAACAAAACCCAACAAAAAAAAGAAACCCAGAAAACAAAACGCACTTTGGAGCATCTGTTTTCAAGTTTCTCAGTATGGTCAGTCTTGATTTAAGATTTTCTTATCAACAGAATGCCTCTGACAATATATATCCTTTTGTTTAAGCACTTCCTAGGATGCTACTATTATTGATGAGAGAGAGGTGTTATAGCCTGCAGTCAGGACTCCCAGCCAGCTTTCACAGGAGTGTGGCAGACAAAAAGCTTCTAAGAGATTCAATTATTTTTAATAATTAAGCAACAGCTTTCAAATGTGATGTTTTTATATTAGAAGGATAGTGCTGTACTTTGATACTCAGGTTTGTTATTCTCTATATTTCCTTTTATGAATACAAGTAAACTGAGAGCAGAGAAAGAATTCCGTAACCCTGAATACTCTTCACAGATCAAATGCAGTATAGTAGAACTATCCTGAAGTGCCTCTAAGATTTCTTACAGCAGGATTGTAGTTCTAAACTGGTTTTACAATAATGTAGTCATAATTTCAATAGAATTAGTTACATCTTACACCATTATCAGAGGGACTTATATAAAAATTTTTTGGGGGAAGTGTTCACTTATGTCATCGTTTTTATAAGAATTTTAAAAAACATAATAGGCAATATTTATCACATTATTTAAAACATCCAAAACTAGCTGGTTGTTGCTGATGTTTTTTTGCTCTAATATACCACTTATGTAGTTAAGAACTGAATATCTCTCATCTCTAATATTACTGTATGTTCTTGGTATACAAACTGATTCTGCAAAATGAATATGTTCAGGAGTAGTTCCTAGTCTTCAGTACTGCAGACACAGTTAACACAAGTGACCTGAAATATGTTTCCATGCATGGTTGTAATTGTTTTCAACTTCTTAAAGGTATACTAACCATAATTAGGCATTAGGAATGAACTAAAATCCATTCTATAGCTGGAAATTCAAACTTACCTCCACCTGCCTTTAACTCTAGCTGAACTGCCAAAACCTTTGACTTTTCAAATGCATTGAATATTTTATCATTCCATTCCTATGGATCTGTTTTGTTGAGACATAATCCAAAGTAACAGATCCAGGAATAGAAGAGTTTTATTTTATTTTAAAGTTGACTTGCTGTGTCATACCTCATTTGTCATGCCATTCTGCATCTCATAAACAACCAAATACAATGATATGCTCCATAAAATATGAGTTATGTCTCCAAGATTCTGTCCAGGTTGTTTCCATTTCTAATGGCAACACTGCCATTTATATGCAGCTGATAGATCTGTGCTCATCATTTCTTGAAAAGGTAAGTAGTGAATGGCAATTCATATTTGTGACATTTATTCTGTGTTTTGTACAAATATGTAGTAACTTGCCAGTCTAAACTCAGATTCTATTGCTTTGTTTTTGGTTTGATTGTTTGGGGTTTTTTTGGTGACCAAACCATAGGTAATTGTAAACCTATCATGATTTTCAGAAAGTGGATTTTTTGTATTTCTAGAAGGCCAGACACTGGTGTCACAAAAACTTTACTCAAATTTTCCACTTATTTATGATCTGGGCCACTTATATAGGATACAAAACTATGACAATAAAACCATCATTCAGCACACTGGTCACTTGAAAAAAATGTATCTCTGCAAAAAAACAGATGATCTAAAACACAAATCCTTCTGTTCATGTAATCTGCTTTCAGTTACATCAGAAATTAACATAATATCATGGTTTGAGAAATGCTGTCAACTGCTTAGTCTTTATGCTGACAGTATGCAGAATTGGACTCTGTGAAGGAAAGGACTTATTTCTTTGAAAAAGAAAAAAGTATTTTCTTAGATACCAGAGCAGACAAAACAAGTAAACAGTCTGAACCTAATTCAAAGTTCATTGACGTCAATGAATTTCTTTCCCTTGAATTCTGTAACTTCTGAACAAAGTTGTAAGGGAAAAGGGCAACAAATGTATTGACATTAGTGCTAATCTAACTTAAATACTATAGATTACATTATTGTCTGACATTCAAGCTATAATTACATAAATCTGTTCCATGTATTTGCTGTCAATTTTATGGATGTTTCATTCACTTAGAAAACAAACAAACACATGATGTTCTGTTTGCTTTAGTATGCAAGAGATTTGAGTGCTTAAGATGTTTATTTACATTCATTGTTGCCTGTAAAGATGCCATTTGTGTGCAAACTCAGTGAGACATATGATAAAGCCAACTTTGGTTCACAGATGATAAGAAAATATCATTCCTAAATCTGCTTCAGAAGGTAATTTAAAAAAAAAAAAAAAAAGGAAAAGGAAAAAAAAAAAGAAAAGAAGGAAGGTGAAGATACTAGACTGAAGATTCCCAGAGGCAAAGTAATATATAGGCTTAGCAAAGCCATAGGGAAGATAATTCCAATCAGACAGTTATAATGAGATAAGACAGATGGATAGGTTGAAAACCAGTTTTGGCTTTAGGAAATTAAAAAGAAAAAAGCAGAAAATTAGGAAGGTGTTAGAAGTATGTAATTTAAAGCCCTTATCATGATAAACAGAAAAGCTAGAAATAGACATAACATTTGGTGGGTTAAGGAAAAGCAGAGTTGTCTGTACCTTTAGTTCAGCAGTTTATTTTACTCAATTTTTTTTTTTTTTTTTTGCTTAAAGATGACTTTTTATTTAAAAGAAAGCTACAACTAATCTAGAAAACACAGTTCTCAATCAATCCAGGTTAAGAATTCAGTGTGTGTTTAGATTCATGTGTTTTCTTTTCTCAGCTCTGCCTATGACAGTTCTGCCCTGTGATGAAAAAAACATGGGTTTTTAAGGGGCAGGTGGAAAGGGAGGGAGAGGGAGAGATACTGTGTTCTTTTCCTCTGACTCAAATAGAAAATGCAGATAAATAATAAATGCAATTTTTGTGATGTCTGAGAATTTTCTTTTCATAAAGGGTGTTTGCTATGGATGAGATATTGTGATTCTCATTATGCATCCTGAGATGTACAACAGGTTGAAGATCCTATTTAATATCTCTGAGTATACCTTATTCAAGGCAAATCAAAGCTGTAAAAGCGAAATCCAAGGCAAATCAAAGCTGTAAAAGCGAAATCCTTGTAACTGCAACTTGCTAAACTTTAGACTACTTCCTTTATTTCAGAACCAAAACCACTGAAGACAAAACATAAAGACATGTAATATGAAAGTTCATAAGAAATCTCCTTTCTTCCAAAACTCATGTTTGCTCCCTAGCATTTTTGACTATGGAGGTGCAGTAAAACAGTGCAGCTGAAGTTAAAACTTCAGAAATCTTTCAAACAAACAAGTCTAAAGAGGTGTAGATAGACCTGAGATATCCAATTTCTGCAAAACCATATCACAGTATGAATATTGCACTTAACCCTACTATCCCTCCCTTGGGTATTAGGGCCATCCAGAGATAGTGAGGTGCCTGCACTTGACCCGCCTCTTCTCAGAAATTACTATCAGCAGTTGTAATAGACCTATGCCCTTTGTATAGGCAAAAAATGTTAAATTGTTGATCAGGAGAATCAAGTGTCAGTGATCCTCCCCAGCACAAATGTGTACACATTGTTTGTTTCTACCCCAACCAGCATCTGCTACACTAAGCTTAGGTCTGCAAGTTGCAAGCAGAAAAGCTTTTGACAAGTTGAACTTTGCTGACAAATTGATAGAAGAAACTAAGATATCTCAAATAGCTGGAATATTTTTATAAGGCTCTTCTTACTGCTTTTAAAAATGTCCCTCATCTCTAATCTGTCACAGAGCTAGCCCATCTGATAAAAAAATTTCTCACATGTCTCCAAAAACCTGTGAAGTAACTTACACTGCTAGAGGAAGTGGCCAAATCTTGTCTTGTTGGTCATTATTTTTCCACTGTTTCAATATATGTTGCTGTCACTTCATATCATCACATCGTCTCTTGCCTTATGCTTAAATCGCAAATTGTCTGGGACATGCATCTTCCTTTTTGTATAGGTACATACAGTGTCTGATACAAAGGGGTCTGTGAAACTTGTCAGCAGCAGTGGAGATGTATCTCAAAGGCAGGTATATGGAAAAGAATGGTTGAAACAGAGCACTTACGTATGGCGTAACCTTCTCAAGTATTTTCAGAAGGACTAAATATGAGCTATTTATGTCATTAAACAGAGATTAGAGTTGTTACATATTTATGTCTAACTAGGAAAATCACTCTAATTGATTCAATCTTAGCTCAGAGCTTGAACAAATATATGTGAAAATCACAGAACTTCTCTTATATTTATGAAAGCATAATAAAAATGATACATTGAGACTAGCTACTGCTTCAGTCTCAGAAATTTAAAAAATACAAAGATGCTGGGGTGAGAATTGAAGTGAATAATGGTCTCTGTAGACTTAAAAATCCATGCCATATTTGGTGGAAAGGAAAAGAAGGTATAATTCCTGCATAAAAGGACAATTCATGTTGAAAAGGACAATTCAACTGTCAAATTATTCCTTGATTATGAGCATAGAAGATTCAGTTTATTAAAAACCCTGTCTAAACTCTTGTTTACATGTATAGTGCAACTGAATTTGGTAGACTTGAATTAAGACTTATTAAAATATGATAATATTTTAGAGACTGTTAGGGGTCCAATTCCTGCAGCCATTGTGCATAGAGTTTGACCTTTCCATATGTAATAAACATTTCCACTAATAATGAGAAAAAAAAAAAAAAAGAATACTGCTTATGCCATTACAAAAATCAAAATTATCTATTTAGTTGTTTGCCAAGCCACCTAGTAAAAAACTTGGCATTAAATATTTTGGTCCCGTTGCTAACAATGTTATAAATTTGCTAAAATCTGTCAATATTGCAGAATTACAGATTTCTTAGAGTTGGAAGGGACCTCAGGGGACCATTTAGTTTGACCCCCCTGCCAAGGCAGGGTCACCTAGGGCAGGTTACATAGGAGCACATCCAGGTGGGTTGTGACTCTCTCCAACGAGGGACACTCCATGACCTCCTTGGGCAGCCTGTTCCAGTGTTCTGCCACCCTCGATGTAATGAAGTTTTTACTCATGTTGAGGTGGAACTTGCATTTTAATTTACAGCCATTGCTTCTCATCCTGTCACTGGGCACCCCTGAAAAGAGTCTGGCACCATCCTCTTGACAAACACCTTTGAGATATTTATACACTTTAAGGAGAACACGTCTCAATCTTCTCTTCTCCAGACTAAATAGGCCCAGTTCCTGCAGTGTCTTCTCATATGCATGCGTGTCATTAATATACAAGCTAAAGACCTGAGCTAGTTCACACAATGGTTGAAGCTGGAGTGGTCCTTTGGAGATCATGCAGTTAAATCCCTGTGATGAAGCAGGTTCAGCAGGTTGCACAAGATCATGTCCAGGCAGGTTTTTGAATATCTCCAGAGAAAGGTAGTCAAAAACCTCCCTGGATGGCATGTTCCAGTACTCTGTCACCCACAAACCAAAAAAGTTTTCTTCATGTTTAGATGAAGCTTGCTTTCTTTCATTTTGTGCATGTTGTCCCTTTTCTTGTTGCTGGACATCACTGACCAGAGCCTGGCCCCATCTTCTTGCCTCCTGCCCTTAAGATATTTGTATATATTGATAAGATCCCCTCTCATTCTTCTCTACTCCAGGTTAAAAACTCCCTCAGCCACGTAAGAGAGATGCTCCAGTTCTCTAATCATCTTCATAGCCCTTCACAGGACCTGCTCCAGGAGCTCCCTGTCTCTCTTTTCCTGAGGAGCCCAGCACTCCAGATGTGCCTCACCAGGGCTGAGCAGAGGGGCAGGATCACTTCCCTCATCCTGCTGGCAATGCTCTTCCTAATGCACACCAGCATACCACTGACCTTCTTGGCCATAAGGACACACTGCAGGCTCATGGACAGCTTGTTGCTCATGAGGATCCACAGGTCCTTCTCTGCAGAGCTGCTTTCCAGCAGGGCAAAGTTACCGCTCCTGAAGTCCAAGGTTAAAATCACATCTGAGTCTTGTAAAAGAAATAATTACTTAAGAGCTAAGTATACCAGTAAGAAATGAACAAAACATCAATGTTTAAGTGGAATCAGAAAAAAAGGGAATAATTTTTGAAGAGTGCTTTATTATAACACCTGACATCTACCACTTCTGGTAAAGCATAAAAGGAACACTGGGAAAAAAAACATGAATAAAAGAGCTTGGTGTTAAGGACTGTATATAGAGTAGTGGCAGTGGATGCAGGGAAAAAATAAACAAACAAAACTAAATCTTGTTTTAGAAAAATACAACTGTCATTTTTACAGATCTGTTCCTGACTCCTTGTTCAAAATCTCCCAATAGTGTGGGAAACACTTTTTGCAAAATCATACTGAGCCTTCACTATCAGCATGAAATACCTGAAAAGGAATGGCAATATGCATTAGGGGAGAAAACGTAATTTCAGCAAAATTTTAGGAAGGTGGAGTTGGAAGCCTTTGGACAGGATAACAATGCTTAAATGATATAGCCTTTATGATGTAAATTACCTGATGTGAATGCATATTTTGTCACTTGGGATTATTTTTAAGGTATAGAAATGTTATTTCAGCACTTGTTATCTGAGGGAAATCAAATTCCTGCTATAGTTTAGATATTTTTTTTTGCAGTAGCTAACCTAATTGGGGACATAGAATAGAATGTAAGGCAGAAATTTCTGAGAAAAGTCTCAGAGTATGCTGTCATTGAAAATACCATTGCTGGGACGTTCATTATACCTTTTTAAAATGACAAAGTTTCACAAATCTAGGTTTTTTTCAAAATATTATTTTTCACCTATTCTGTATTAGCCCTTGTGTACTTCCTTGTCTGTCCATATTCTGGACACATTCTTGCAGCATGAAAACATCCTGCATTCTTAACATCCATTCCAAAATGATTGACTAAAGTATTATCTTGCATTAATATGATAAATTATATTTTAATTAAAAAATGGTATTTCCCTGCTGAAAGGATCACTAACCAGGTTCATACATTTTATGTGCTTATTTATCATTTTGCAATAAAGTTATTGTCTTCTGTACATGGGTAAACATTGTTTTGTGATCTATTTTTCTGGAGCATTTCTTGGCTCTGACATTACTCTTTGTATTTGCTTTCCTTTCCTCCAAGCTATGTACTTTTGGGAAGATGATCAATGTTCTGTAATAGAGTCACTAGGCAAGTTCACTGTTTGAAGACTTCCGTAGGAAAGTTCATTGTTTGAAGATGTTCTTTTGTCCAAAATTAAGTCCAATAGATAAAATCTTCACAAAATAGAAACTGTAATAAAAGATTCAATTAAGATGTGTCAAAAGGTCAGCACTAGTAAGTTAATTTTACGGGGTTGCTGCACATTTTATTGATGAGAAAATATCTAATAATCCTATTTAATAAAATCATTAACATAAAGTATTTTATTCACTTAAATGTTTGACCTGAAAGGGAAGTCAGAATTCAATGGAGTCAAAAAGATAAAAAAAATTTCCTTTAGATCTTGAAACACTGGAAAAAAGCAATGTTTCCACCAAATAATTTACTCTTTATAGCACTGCCTGTTTGCATGAAAAGATGATAATTTTTATCATCTTTTAGTTATGCCTTGTTGTAAGCTTATTCGGTAAATAAACCGAATAAATAACTGTAAACAGACGTTGCTAGCAGACATAGTGGTTTGCACAGCAGTTTGTGAACTCTGCTTGCAGATCTTCTGGGAACTTCTGGGAGCCTCGAGATGTGTACTGGTGTTGCTGGTGTGCACTGGTGCAGCTGCTACAGAGCTCCTAGCGGCTTTTGCTTCTATTAGCAAAGTTCCCGTTTGTGGTAGTGTCCATTAGATACTGCTGGTTTAAGGGTACTTTACCCTTCTGTCTTCAGCTGACTCCTGAAGAGGCAGTGGTAATCCCCTTTCAGCTGGTGCTAGGGAGACACCTGTACTGCCTGCCAGCCCAGAGTTCAGCTCCCAGTAGTGCATTAGTTTGTGCAGAAGCATGCACAAGGAGGGGGCAGAAGCTGCTCATTCCTCATTCGAGTGGAGATGGACTCCAGCAGAGTGCCATCCAGAGCCCAGAGTTGGTCTGGAGAAGAGATGCAGCTCTCAGGGCCTGTGTGAGCAGAGGGAGAGCGCACAAAGACAGAGGGAGTGTGACAGAATCGCAGAATTGCTTAGGTTGGAAAAGACCTCTAAGATCACTGAGTCCAACTGTTAATCTAACACTCCCTAGTCAGTCCATCACTAAAACAGGCAGAGAGAGGAGAAGGAAACTGCACTCTGGCAAAAAGATTAGCTCAGAAGCCTAGAGTGCTTTTATGGAACAGATGATGGTCTGGTGAACATTTGTTGATCAGAATGTAAGAAGAGATAAGTGAGGACAAGAGTGTGAGGGTAGATGTTACAGCCTACTGGATCAGGATAAAAATGTGAAAAGCCTTCTTTATATAGATCTAGGAAGTTTTGTGATCACAAACACTGGTGTTCATTGAAGACTCAAGCCTCTATGACACCAGCTAGAGGGGCAGTGTGATGAGAGGTGAAAAGAAGATTTCTGAAGGGTGACAAGGATAACTTCATGATACAGACACTGGTTGACACAATCACGGGTGACAGAGATGGATCTGCTCTTCACTGGGAAAGAGGTGTTGGGATGTGGCAATTACTGAACCTGAGCTGTAGCAGCCATGGAACTGGAAGTGAACCTGAGGTGTTGTGTGAGAAGTTTGTGCAGCCTCTGGTCCTTAACACGCTCAGGATCAGCCTTGTTAAAGCCCTGAGATATTAGTCTCATCTGAACTCATAGCTGAAGTACTTTGAGAAGAGGTTTGGTCTAGGGGCCTCCTGAGGTGCATTTCAACCTGAATTATCCCTTGAACACTCCAGTTACCATCCATCATCAGCTGAATGGCCTATTGAAAGAGGAAAGATGGAAGTTGGAGGGTGTATACGGAAAGGGGTTTCAGCAGTCTCTGCAACAGAACTATTTCCTTTCTGGGCCATGAGGTTTAGTTTAGCCACTTGCAAAATTAAGATATTTTAGTGCTTATTTCCTTGTTTTCTGCTACTAACTTTCTCGTCCATTGAAGACAGTAGAGAATTTGAGAACAGAGAAGTTTTCATGAGATTAAAACCACAACTTCTCGTCTGCTACCTGCAGAGACCAGGTATCTGAAACTATTATTCAACACTACACTAAATCTACCTATAACCCTCAGAGTTCTGAGTTAAAAAATCTGAGCCCACATGCTCTGTATGCTGATTCCATACCTGTTTTAAGAATATTTAAAAATGTACATGGATTGCTTTCTCACAAACAGGCTGTTTCTGACACTGTCAATCTTCTTGCAGCACCAGGACAGCATCACAAGCTCTTTATTTCATCTTCAGATTATCCAACACAACTGTCACAAATGCTGACATCAGAAATAATTTTGTATAGAAAATCTACCAGCAGTAATAGTGGCACCATGACCTGATACAGCAGTAAAGATGGATAGCAGATTGTTTTTTCTTTTTGGCAGATACAGGGTTCTACAGAAATTTTGAAAGTCAAGACATTTTGTAGATTTATGACATAGCAATAATGTGTGACGGAATCATGTAAAGAATAATCAGAGTTAATAAGTAATCATTTGCTCTTTATTTTTATGTGGACATGAACAGTGAAATAGTGTCCTAAAGTAAGAAGTGATTTGTACCTTTTTGTACCAGAAACTTAACCTAGAGTTTCCTGTCTGTTTCATTATATTAATTTAGGAATTAAATTTGTTAGCCTTGAATACAGATTAATATGTTTTATTGTTTCTCTTTTAGAAGTCTTTTAGGAAAATCCTCCTTTAGTTTTAGATGTAAAACTACTAGTAATTCAATGAAGACATTTACAGCGTAAGGTCTTTTGCTTTAATTCACTCAATTGGGAATTTTTAAATTTATCTTCGTGTAAGAGATTGAGTTGAAAATTTCTTTTTGTCCTCTCTTAGCTCTTGACCATCATCAGTTTCTATGGAGATTTTTATTTTCAAATCATCTTTTGCTTGCAGCCATAAGTAACCTAGGAGAGAACAATGCAGAAACTGGTTTTTTTTTCAAGTAGAGATTCAACACTAATACAAAGTATTAATGCTGACCTCCTATGCGTACACCAAGAGATTGGCACCTCTGATTGTCACACAATCCAAGTACATGGGAATTTGTTCTACTTCGGCATTCCTAAGGTTGCTGTTAAAGCTGAGAAAGGGAGCTTAGAAGTTTGAGAATCTATTGCTTTTTGAAATGGTATGGAAAAGCTTGTGATATCTAAACTATTGAAGCAGTATACCACAAAAGTGTAGGGAAGAATACAAGTACTTTTTTCTTAAAGTTGATTCCATTATTCTAGGGTTTGAATTTTTGTGAGCTTGAGGCTGCCTTCATCAAGCTAAATGTTTCTGGTTAGTTAAAAATTTTAGTACCTAAGTTACGGTGTGCCTTTCAGTAGTTGTCTCTCATGATGATCTCTTTCCATTTAAATGCTACAACTATGACCCTGCATCATCCATTCCATGATAAGGGAATAATAGGGTTACTCATAAGACAGTAAGGAAGAGATACAGCAAGTAGCAACCAGATGCCCCATGGCTGACAAATGCAGCTTCCTATCTCTGCCAGTTTCAGATGGAAGCTTTTGTGAAGAAAAAAAGGAGACAAAACATCCACACAAAAATGCAATGGCGCTTTGTACATTCAACACCCTACATAGCTGGAGAGATTTTTTTCAGCTAACATAGGACAACTCAAAAAATTCAGTTGTTCAGCAGTAACAGGATGAATCCCCCAAAAATATAGAAATGGGAAAGCTGCAAAAATATTTATGTTTTAAAATGCCAAGCTGAAATAATTTGATTTCACCTTGAAGTAACATATTGTGGAATCTTTAGGGGTAAAATGGCTTTTAAAAATTACTAAGGAAGAGATTATAATATGTAACTTAGGTGACAAACGGAATGGCAGCAATTCCTTGAATAAGCAACCTCTGTTTTACTTGAAGACTGCAAAGAGAGGTTCATGCTTGCTAACCAGGTCAGGGTTACTTTTGATCCCTGTTTTTCATCATTAGAGAGGCTACCAAAAAACCAAAGGCTAGGAATTGGAATCAAGTGTATGAGGAACCAAATCCTTTCATTTGCTTGGCTTTTAAGGTAGTTTAAAACATATTTTGAATTTTGATAACTGTTTAATCTGCTGGCTTGCTCATTATTACCAGACTTAGACTCTGATTCCTACATCCAGTGTTATACTGCGTTTCTTCTCTAATGTAAAACATGCCCTATTTTACCCCAGTGTTGTACCAGTGTTGCTCTACCACCAACGTCAACTGTCATGACTTGTAGGCAAGCCCTGATATAAAACTAACTCAGACGAGAAGAAAAACTTGGAGATGAATGACAAAAAGCAAGACTATGAAGGATGACTATATTTTTATTTTTATTTTTATTTTTATTTTTAATAGCAGCTTTTGCAACCTTTTTTTGTTAGCAACCTATTTATTTTAATACCAACCTTTGCAGATATATATATAGATATATGTATGTATATATACATATATAGATATTTCTCAGAACCTTTTATTTTCAACACTTTAGGCACATTAAATGTTCTGGAATATAAGGCACTCTTTGTGGAAAGGGGCCACTTTTCAATAGAGCATAGAGGAGTTTTTAACATGAACAAAAACATGTATTTTTCACCAAGTTTCTTTGCTGAGAAATTAAATTAAGGTCTTACCAAAGTAGTAAGAAATTAACATCTTTTCCTGTAAGGTTGCACATATATGATAATTTTAAATGTTTCTGAATTCTTGGATTTAACAAATTAATGCAATAACACCTTAAGACAAATTTAATATGAACCTTCAGTGACACAAAATTAAATGGTCACTCATAACAGCTCAAGGAAGTGAATTTTTACTGCATATTTCAATACTGTTAAAACATCAGATAAAAGCAGAAGAACCTGTGTGCATTTTTACCGCTGCACATATTCTAAAATCCACTCTTATGTAGTAATGATTTACACTGGATTTGTAGAAGTGTTAAAATAATATACAAAGAGGTTAAGTAACAGAGCTATTGACAAAGCACATTTGTATGTATGTGTAATAATTGATATAAATTATTCATATAAAAGATAATCTCTGTTTTCAGAGTAACTTCAAAGTTATATTATAATTACCTGGTATGTTTGATTAAAGCCAGCAATGAAATAGTATGCTATAGAAAAATAATGTAATTATAGAACGATCTATTAAATTTCACCAATTTTACTGACTATACCAATGCTATTTTTTTTGACAATAGAATTAGAACACAAAATATTATTTGTTGCAGATAAAAATACAGAGGCTAAGGTAAGTCTCCTGACAATACTGCCAAATAGGAAAAATGAATCCTCTCTAAGAAATGCTAGAGAAGTTAGTAAGTTGTAAATCAGATATTAGTTGGTATACTCAGTGATCATTGAAAAAAAAAAGACAGCAGCATTTCACTTTATTTAGTATCCAAACAAAAGGAACAAACAAGGTATTCAACATATGCATAAAGTGTTGTGCTGAGACATCTGGATTATATTTGAATAGATAATTGAATAAAGATTTCAAATATAAGCAAAGATCCTCTTTTGTTGTTCATTAGATTGAATGAGATATGACCAAATTATTCACTAAAACAGCTTACCTGACTTTCATTCTCTTGTTTTTTCTATAAGGATACTATATTTTAATTAAATTCTCTGTCAGTTGAAGCAGCAAAAAATATGATGAATAAATACCATTATCTGAGTAGTTTATTTCAGATGTTTAATTTTGAGTGACTGCATTATTTATTTCGCATTTGAAATGTATTTTGTTTACTTGGCTTACTGAATATGAAGACTCCATTTTTAAAAACATAATTATGTAGTGTAATAATGACTGAGGAGGAGGTGTCAACTTTGGTCATGAGACAGTGTGAAATATATTGTGTTGTGAGCAGCATTTAACTTAAAACATCAATGTTTCTACTTTAAATGATTAGTCTCAAGCGAGATGTGATAATCAGCAAGGTGGTATTCCAAATGCCACCAAATTTAGGCAATTTAAGCAAATACATTTGACATTGAATCTGAGATAGGTCAAAAAGATGCTTCTGGTCAGTTTCCGTGTTTCATTGGGAGGGTTCTTTAGATGCAGCAGCACTGATTATTTTAACAGCAGGTCATGTAGGCCAAGGTCAATAATTTTCCATAGGGGTGTATTTAACATAAACTTACCCGACTTTCTTTTGATAAAAAGAGTATTTTATTCATTGGTGTGCATAACTCCTTGATTAGAAAATACCAGTTTTCCCTCCTGTCAGACAGAAAGAAAAAATACCACTTTGGAAATTCAATCTACTTTATCTCAGTTCTTTCAAGAACTGGCATCATTTCACAGAAAAGGTTCACTTAAAGTTTTGAAGCCTTATTGAAAGTCCAACAAGCCAATCGTATCAAAGTATCATACATTTTACATTTAAATTGTATGCTGAAACTGCTTGCACAAAGGTCCCAATTTTAGAAACATCTGATACACTGCCATCAACTGGTAAGTGCAGAGGTGTAGTGCTGCAGTGCCATTGAAAGCTGTACAAAAGGACAGAGAGGTTGATGCTTAGTTAAGATTTTTGAGTGAGCTTCTATATAGTTGCAATTTTTTATTACCTAGAAGTTTAACTAATATGAACCCAATGGGTCTGGCTCTCCATTGGAATTCACTGAGTTCTGTTCACATTTCTGGCAGAAACCTGCTCTGCTAGACACCACTTAGTCTTGCTGCGTCCTTTGCCTTTGTTCACCTTTTTATGCTATAGACTTTGTTTGTTTGTACGTTTCCTAAAGCAACAGAATCTTGATCTTCAAAGAGCTTCTTATAAACAAAAGAGCATACAATGACTGAGCATTAAAATATTAATCTTGCAGAGAAGTCCTAAAAATTCACTGATCCAATGCCAAGTGTACAGTTGTCTACCTCACACTGAAGTGAGAGAAAAAATATATTTTACCTGGAGTATTATTTTCATGACTAAGTATAAATTTAGACAGCTGGCACTAAATCCTTCCTCCTGATCATGGTAACTAACATGACACATGATTTGGTAAGTTACACAGCTTTTGTAGTATTCAGAAAAAGTGAATATCATAGTTAATTTTAAGAAGACTCTCAAACTATAAATTTCTATGCTGTTTTTTGCCACTGAGCAAAGAAGGAAAAACAAAAAAAAAAACAAACAAACCCAGTGTTCTAAGTTGTTAACAGTTCTATACAGCAAACTTTTCCCTTCTTGCAAAATGTTTGAGGATATCTATTAATTTTTAGGAAATAAAAAAATCAGTGCTCATATTTGCATCTGCTGCTAGGGCATGCATTTGCTAGTTTAGGGGAAAACCCTAAGTTTATTCAGTTTTGTCTAAAACCTTGCCAGTTTTTATTTACCCATTAAGGAGAGTATGGAGAACAGGGTGAAGAAACAGTGACATACAGTAATTTTAATCACCAGAATATTCTCTCTTTATCTTGAATTTACCTAAAGTGCCTTTTCTGCTCTAAAACTCCAATTTTAATTTATAAATTTGCTTCAACAATTGTGCAGTATGGATTGAAATCTTTCATTGAGCATATCTGTTATATCTGTGAAACTGCATGAGCACCGTTTTAAGAGAGTGCGGGTTAGATTTAACCTAGAAACTCACAATAAATCTGCTTCCCTGGATGCTCTCATTCTCTCAGCCCTGAATGACTGGTCTTTCACTTTTCTACGTCAAGGAATCTTTTGGAGCATGGCTACTCCATAAGTTTTTATTTAACTATTTTTAATGGCATGTACATTTCTTATTGTCCCATTAGTCTGGTACATTTGAAATTGTGACTGAAAGTTCGTACAGTTAGTGTTGTCTTTAAAAATACTAATTTAAGTTACACAGATTTTCATAAAAGTTATGATAATATGTAAGATAGTTATTGGTGCCTAGTTGAGAGGTAAAACCACATTACAGATTACAAAAAATCCCTTCATAAGAAACAGAGGATTCCAAAGAGATGGAATTACTAAAATCATAAAATATTCAAACTCGTAATGGCACATTTTCATAAACGCTATGTCAAGAAACATCACCCATGCCTCCTGCTTCTGAAGTTTGCTATCTTAGACCCCTACCTGGTGCCCTAGATCTTGCTCGTAGGAGATTAGGAAGTGTGAAGGGGTCTTTATGAATATGTGTTTCACCAGGGTTGCTCTCCTTCTTAATATTATATTTCATAATAAATGAATCAAACTGCAGGTGGAAGACAAAGTAACCATCTTATATCATATGTTTTGTTGGGGATTTGTTCTTCTGCAAAACAAACACATCAATGAAATTTTTTTTAAAAATAACTATTTTCTCATTATAAGAAGTGTAACTAATATACATCTTCAGTTCATATAGTATTGTGTAATCTTGATCAGGAATAATAAGGAAACTAATTTGAGAGTGATGCTGAAAACTTGATAATATGCAGCCCTTACACTCAAAGTATGTTTTAAACAGAGCAGGATAAATAGCATTTTGCAAATATCTGTCCCAACAGATTTAAAGTTAACAAAGTTAAGATGAAGGCATTTTCCACAACGAATACTAGATGTCTACAATGCAGCTAACATTCAACTTAATGTGGTATCTGCCCTTTATTTGTAGTTGAAAGCATACGAAATATGGAGTAGAAAGTGGTTCAATGTATAATTTTCTTCCAATAACTGCCAGAGAATTATTTTTAATCATATATATGTAGTAGTTATGAAGAGCTGGGGTTTTTTCGTATGTTTAGTTGACTTTTGGAGTACAACTCAAAGCATTTGTGCTCAGACAGGCTCCCAGCTGAATATATGATGTCTTTGCTACCTAATAGAGCCAGGAATTCAAAGTGATGATTTCTGAATTACTTTATTTGGGGAACAAGAGAAAGGGGAATATGTTTTGTTTAATTGCATGTTTTGAATTCATAAAACATAACACGTTCTTTAATGAGGAATGTCAAACAGAAGTAGTTATTTACTTAATTATGCTCCAAGGCCTTACATTTGTTCTCTTGGACAGCTTTCTAGAAAACTTCTACCTTCTGGCTCCTGGAGTTTCCAGTATTCAGAGAAAATATGAACATTGCTATATCCTTTGCTACCTCAGAGAATGTTGGTTTTGTCTCATTCTTCTATAAAGCTGTGTGAGACTGGCATTCATAGTGTACACAAAGAGCATAGTAGAGACTTTAAAACAATACAATTTAATCTTAGTTTATTTATTTAATATGGGGTTTGTTAGGTTATTTTTTTTACAATTTGGTTGCCAGGCCTGAATGACAGAAAGCCCCACATCTAGTCCTAAATCTAGGTTTTATTTTAGAAACTAAAACCACAGAAAATGATGTATTCATAAATGCATTCACTGCATGTGGTTGCATTTGGTAACACTGAGAGATTTCTGGCCCCAAATTATCAGGCTTCTTTAATCCCATCTCATACACAGTGCATGAGGATTTCTGGTGTGCACCCAGTTTCTGAGCAACAGACTTAGCTCTGAATAGTATGCTTGGCATTGCTTATCCAGAGATAACACTCAAGGTATTAAGAGAGGTTAAGATCAAGGTATTAAGATGCTCAGAACCATGATTCAAATCCTTGAAAGGAGTATAAATGAGCTTTGTGTTGCTAAAGTGTGTGAAAAAGGAAGGTGTGATATTCTTTAAGAACTGCTTATTCAGATAATCCCACATTTGGCTCACCTGGACTACCACCAAGTATATTCTATTTCAAGAGCAACTTCAATTTCTTAGACATATTTGTGCACATCTGAGCTTGGTGAGGCACATTTGCCCTCAGCACTGCATGTCTCCTTCTGCTGCAATTGGGGGATAGAACGGAGCACCATTGCTGGTCTGCACCGGATGGACAATCAAACACTTCTTGCTACTCCTGCTTTTTCAGGGGACAAAGGGAAACTTGTGAGGAGAGGGGAACCTGAATGGGAACCTGTGAGATGTGTGACTGCGTCTGATTGCATCTTGCTCTCTGCCGTCCTAAGTGCTTGTATTCAGAAACCTGAAAAGGGAGGTTTTTCTGGTTTTGGAGATGTGAGAAGGTTTTTGTTTCATATGCTCTTCTGCCCTCCTCAAACAGGTTTCTGTCATGTAAATAAAGCCAGCATAAACTTGAGAGCTGATAGTATGAATTGATTAGTGTAATTAAATATAACTTCTAAAGTATTCTAAAAACATCCCCTGAGAAGTCACCTCTTTGCTATTCTCCTTTGTTATTAACAGAGATCCCACTTATTACCTACATTGCATGGAAAGTTGAAACTATGCTTTCAAACTGCTACTGACCAAGCCAGTTTTACATCCTCCATCACTGTGGCTTGTTTTGTATCTCACAGCGTTAAGTTCAATGTGTTACTGACAACAGCACAGTGAAATGCACATAATCCTTTTTCAACCATCAGTCAACGTTTAGTCAACAACTAAATGCTAAATGAAGCTTTTCATGACAAATCTATTTCTAGCTCATTATGACAATAAAAGGTGTAATATTCATAACTTAGCCTATTAAAAATCGATGCCGTGCAGCTTTGTGTGCATGAAATTTTAACTGGTACATTTCAGAGTATCAGAAATACTTACACAAAAAGATACGGATATGAGCTGACAGATGTGTCCATGAATGCTTAGGAATTCATGGTAACTGACTGAATCTTAGTGTTTAATGACCTAAGGCCTTACTTGGGTGGAATACACACATCATGTGTGCATAATTCAAACACAGATATGGTAGAACACCACTGTCTATATTACATAAATACTATTTCAACAGGATTTATTCTTACTACCTGAAAACTTCATTAGAATCTGAGGATTCAAGTTCAGTGGAGCAAAGGGAGGTTTCAGTGTCTGTGTGGAACTATTCCAATGGCTAAAGTTGTAATTGTTTATCAGTATTCTATTTAGAAATAATGCAAAACTTGTACTGTGAGCCTGGTATTACTCAGTCTTTCACTCTTCTGTTTGGAAACATCACTCAAATTAGTCAACCTTCTGTGCCAGAGTGTCTAGTGACATTTTTCAAAGGGTATTTTGGAACACAGATATTTCCCTCATTTCATAGAAGCTAACTTCATCTGCAGAAAGTCAGTGAAGATTTATCTGCGCAGTCTGGATTCCCAAAGGCGTTGGAAATCTTTGAGTCAGTTCACGCCAATGATATCTACTGGAGATAATGAAAGAATCTGTGGGAATAGATTGAGCATGAAGATGATGCATACACCACTGCCACAATTTTATGACAAATTTCTGATTTATATATGTTTGTTCAAATGATAATACTCATACTGGTTTTTTTCTGGAACTCAGTTATTGCTTGAAAATGATCACAAATTAAGTTTGTTAAGGAGATGAGAGAGATATATTTTCATGGAAAAATGTAAAGAAAACTTAGAGCCCTTAAGTGTCAATGATCTAAACAAAGAACTGATGGTGACTCAAGCCTTATCTTTGATATTTAATATCCTGGCACTGCTCTGTAGACATCTGATCCTTAATTGCATATTCCAAAAGTGACAACTTGAAATATTTTCATGGAGCTGAAAAGCCCATCAGGTATGGCTTGATGCAAAGCATTTCAGTGATGCAGTTTTCGTACAGCTGTGTGCAGCTCAGTGGGCAAGTGATATGAAAAGTTTTGGGGTTGGGTTTTTCAAAAATTATTATTCTGCCGGGAATCTACTTTCACACCTGGATTTCTGGTGGTAGAGTACAGCCCTAAGAAGATGTATCAGATACAAGAATGTGTCTCAAAAGGATAAATTTTCTGTGATAATGGATTCACAGTCATGGACATAATTTCTGCAGCTCTCAAATTCCAGGATCATGGGTTTGTCACTTCAGAAATAATTTAGTGGCTTTCACTGGCTGCAGAATGCCTCCACTTGTAGAATTGAAGCAAGTTAAAAGTGAATGAGTAGTGCATATAGGCCCTCACATCCTAAACTAAGCAGAAAGAGCTAATGAGAAGGTCATAAATCAGTCTCTATCACTCATTCTTTTACCCTCACAGTACATCAGAGGCTGCAAAATATCAACATTTTGGTATACAGTCATCCGGGGCAGGGAAAACATTTTTCACATTCTCTTCTTAGGTTATTTAATCATCAGAATCAAGTTCAGAATTAGAAAGAGGAAGAAGAAAGTAATGGCTGAAAACTAAATAACCATTCTTACAGTTTTTATGCACATCGTTTGAATCATCAGCTCTAGACATTTAAACTGAGACACATTAAACTGGTTAATGTGCAGAATGATAACTAAACATCTGACCACCTGGTTGATTAGCATTTAGAAAGAAATTGTACAGTTGAGAAATAGAAACCAATTCCAGACCTTAAGAAAGAATACAAAAGTCACATATCTTGTAAATATGAAACTGAGGAACTTAATAAAAATCATTTTTGCCAGCTGTTTCAAGATTTGCTAAATCAAAGTAAATGGGTTTTAAATGCCATTTAGCAGATGGAAGGAAAATGTTCACATTTCCTAAAGTGTTAATGAAATTTAGTTATAGCAAAATTTGAAGAAACAAAAAATAGAAACAATGGTTATGTGAAACCAGCAGCTGTCACAGTAAGATACTGAAATGTAAAAACAACCCCAATCCCCCCAAAAAACAACAGGTTACCTTTCCTCTTCTCTTAATAAGAGTGGCAAAAGGAAAAAAAAAATGAAAATGTTGTTTTTTTCTTTTTCAGATCTTGCTAATGATTGCCATTTTTTATTAGTCAGTGGTTACAATGCAGCACAACTAGCTCATAAATACACTACTACTGAGACTGGTAATGACTCAAATGATAGTCATAAATCCAATCAAATTGATACTTAGGGCATTGATAAAGAAGGCCAACAGCCTGAAACATTTTAAGTGTTCATTTCAAAAATTTTGGCACAAAGAACTTTATTTCCCTACAGGGATCATCATGCAATTCTTAGAAACTTTATATATTTACCTGTAAGATTCAGACAACGAGGCAAAGAGAAACCACATTTCTGAAGCATAGTGGCAGAGTATAAGGAGTAGTAGATTAGTAACCTCTGTATTAAGAGGTTAAAAATTATTCCCATCTTTATCCACAGAAATAAATATCCTAAAGATAAATTTGTGTTTTACTGTGCTAGGGAGGAGAAAAGTGGAATAATGAAAGGCATCTGTATTGGCACAATAGAATAGTTTCCCCTTTGTGTTATCTACCAGAAAAAAATAAATAGCTGCAGCATTAAATTCATCTGAAATGAAGCCCGTACTTCCTACAGGATGATAGCAATTATAAATAGCTATATTTAAGGGTTTGGGGTTGTTTTTAGTAAATGAAGTACAGATATTTGATAATTTTATAATTTTGTCTTGTTTTGTTTGATCAGCAGGTGTGCAACACATGGCAATTAATTTCTTATCTCTGCTTTCTGGTCACGTGCTTTATGAGTCCTTTATTTTCCTTTCAGACATTCTGCTCCAAGGTCAGTAACCTACACATTATGCTATCAGTCCTTTTGACTTCCCATGCACATACTTCTTGTAATGTCACCAAATGTATGCAGCTAAGAGCAATCACTGTCCCCCAGGAACACTCATTATTATCCTACCTATATTTTAAGCAAAAAGTGTAAGGATGAAATAAAAATAAGCAGATATAAAATGGCTGTTTTAAAACATTGGTGAAAAATAAAAAATTGCAGATCTCTAATTTCAATACACAGACATATAGTAAGCCTCTTTTGCAATTTCCTTTTTGCGTCTCTTGCTAAATACTGACTGACAGTTCTCTGAGTTGGGATATTGCTCCCACATAATTTATAACATGTCATACATTTTTGAATCATGACACTTGAAAATTGCTAGAAGAAATTGGCAGTGCTGTCTTTTGTTTTAGATAAAAATACTTTTTCCAATAGAAAAAAATATTTCACAGAAAAATATTAATTGTAAGTAAAATTATAAATTGAATCTTCAAAGGACATTGTTTGACTTGTTTCAATATTGCTGAAATTTCCCACTTTAATGAAAAAATTTGTTGTACTTCAGTTTCAGCTTTATAGTCTTCTAGCATAAATAAAATTGAATTGAACTGCAGTCTCTCTTAACTGTTGTCTTGCACACATTAATGTAAATGTTTAAAATTTGACCTTTTTCTTTGAAATCCTAATGGAAGCATGTTTTGAAATAGCAGAATTTCCTTTTGAATGAGAACTCTTGTTTCTGATTTCTTTTGTTAACATTCTGACTTCTGATAGTTCAAGGAAAGTTTAACAGTATTTGGGAAGTATGTATTGGTGATTTTCAATGAAATGTGTTCCTTGCTGGCAAACAAACTTGATTTTGAGGAAACTGTCCTCAGGATAGTTTCTTAGGTAAGAAAAGGCATATCAGTATTCTCAATAGCATACTGGACAGTGTATCAATTTGAAATGTAAGCTTAATTTCTAGAAACTTTAACTTGGCCCTCTGTCCCTTCAAAGATGTGCTGTAAACACCAATGTGTAAGCTGCTGGTATATATTTCTCTTTTCTGCTGAAAAAGCTTTGTAAGGTGCTAGCTACATCACATAGAGACAAGCAAAATAGTTTTTGAAAGAACACTCACTTCTGCCAAATAGATATTAAAGCTTTTTGATCAGCTCCAGTTCTAAAGTGACTACCTGTGTTCTGTTATTACCACTGTAAATAAACTTAAGGGGCTCCTTAAATTTGTATAATTCTTTTTGTGTTGTTTTTGAATTTGAGATGTCATGAGTCTTATTATTTAACTTTTTAAATTTCTATTTTAATTCACTAATGCTAAGAAAAATTAGTAATGGCTTAGTATATAAACATAAAATAGCACTTCGTTCATCTGCATATTATATGGTTTTCTCATAAGTTTATGGAGTTCAGAGAATTTCCCGGATAGGAATATCAAGTACAATATCCCTGCACCAGAACAGGTCCTGGAGCATTAATAAAAAGTTATTTTTTGTGTACCTGATAGTAGCCACAGTACTGAAAGATTCAACTATTTTAGGATAATTTGCAATTTCTACTCATCCAGATATCCACACAAGTTTTGAAAAAGAAGGTGTTTTATGGCAAAAGTTGAAACAACTTTAGCAAAATCACTGATTCATGTTTCCCAGAGAGAGTTTACCTTTATTATCAATTCAGATCTGAATGAAACACTGTAAGCTTCTATTCCTATTGACCTTTTTAATTCTGCCTTACTGTCAAAGTGTCCAAAATGGTAGGATAATAAATGGTGTAATACCTTGTCCAGTTTTCTTACTGTTCTACAATTACATTTGGAACACTTTTCTTTCAGCAGACTTGCGGAAATTGTTGGATTTTCTTCAGCCTTAAGATAGAGTTTTGTGAAGATTTTCATGCGTACAACCCTTTAACACCCTTATCCTGACTTTATCTCATCCCCCTATCCCTGCTTTCTTGAATAACATTTAAAAAAAAAAGTTTTCAGCAATGCTAGAATTAGATTGAAATTAGTGTTAATTAGTTCTGGAGCAAATTGATAATAAATTAAGGAGCTCCTGTGTCTTGCACTACACACTGGTACTGTGAAGGTATAATGTAAACATTAGCTTTCAAGACCATTTCTTTGGTGATAAAGGCTTCAGAGTATTTTATCCATTCCAATCTAGATCCAGGAAAGTTAATGAAATCAGTTCATTCTGATGCATTTAGTGCCATATAATGACAGGTATGTACTGTGAGCATAATGTATGAGGCTCTGGGGCAAGATTACTGCATTTATGACTCTCATGAAGCAATTTTGTGCTGAGTACTTGTCAGTCAGCCAGGAAAGAGTTTTCCTTCACAGAAGGCTTCAGAACTGGACACGGCCTGTGGGAAGAGTTGAGCAATATGTTGATTACAGCATTTTGCAGCTATTTATGTACTTCAATTTAATCAAACCCAAAAACTATTCTGTAAAGATTTAGGTCTCTGTAGGTTGGGGCAGACTGGAGCAAGCTCACTTATAAATGTGCATGAGGTACTTTGCAACAAAAATCTGTAGTATATTTCCATGTCAGGAGATGATGCATAAAGTACACATGAATACGTGGTGGGTAGGATGGAAAGTACTGTACTGAATGCTGCAGCCTCAGTGTGAATGGAGCTGCGAGTAAGTAGTTGTGTTGCCACTATGGTATTATTTTGCCAATGCCTGTTTCTCTCAAAAAGCCAAAATCACAAAATAAAAAAAAAAAATCCTGAGAGGCTATTCATTCTGTCCAGCGACAAATTACTTGTTATTTTCTTCTTCCAGTTTTTGAGGTCAAGTGCAAGAACATAATTTTTGTTGTTCTCATAGTCCTGATGGCCACCCATATTTCAAGAATTTTCAGGAGGGGGTTCACAAAGCTGTATTTATTCTGCCTTTCAAGTTGAATGACCTCAAAAATGGAATCAGTGGAGGCATGTATGATGCAAAAAGAAGTACCTTAAAGGTCCTGCTCTTAGGTTTATACATGTGGATGGATTTGTATAATTCTTCTAGAAACTTCTACAAATTTTTCTCTACTCTATTACAGGGAGACAACACAGCTTAAGGCAGTGAATGCATTTTAGGTAGTGTCTCTTAGCAGAGGATTGAAATAAATTAAAACTAGCTGCCAAGTTCCTCAAAGGACATAAAAATAATAAAATCAGGGAGAGGGGAAGGGAGGGTAGGGGAGGGGAGGGGA
>VZTJ01004571.1:1831786-1887215 GCA_013397795.1 Orthonyx spaldingii
TGTGCACAAAGGCAAAAGTGGGTTTACCAGCACATACAGGAAGTGGTTTCTGGGACAGCATTAGGAAAACACTTTTGGGTTTGGAAAGCGTCTGCTTAGAATATGACCAGTTAAAAGCTGTAGCTTGGATACTAAATGGGTGATGATACATTTTCACACACACATTTATGGCCTTGGCTACATATGCATAAGGCTAATTTTATTTGTAAAATCTGAAAAGGACAATACCTCAACTGAAACTTATTATCATCATAACCTGTGAAGAACTCCTCCATGGTGGATAGGCAGGAGAGAACTATCAGATCTCTAAAAGTTTCATGCAGAAAGATTTTCTTTTTCTGCACCTCTGCAGTGGTATGACTTCATTCATGTTAATGAGATGGGACTGGCTTGGAATTTAAAGAGCCACTCAGATGAACCCAAGACAGCATAAGAAAATCCCATTAGTGAAATAGAAGAAAAAATAATTTGATATCAGTGTTCCTGAGTGAATCCAGAGAGCTGTATGTTAGCTTTAGGTTTTTGAAGAAATCCTATAATTAAAAACTATTCAAAAGCAGCTCTGGGCCATGTTTTTAGCCAAGGAATTATCATCAGACAAACTTTTTAATAAGCCATAATTGTTAGTGTACCTTAAGGAGTTTTAATATGACTATATTTCAGAAAAGGTGTTATTTGTGAGTCGTTTCATGATGATACTGTGATTTCAGAATGATTTTAAAGTTTTAATTAATCACCAGGGGCTGGTCACCAAGACAATGTACTACTGTGTCTTCTCTTCCCTTAAACAGGAAAGGGTAAAACTAAAAATTCAAGATATGCAATTAGAAAGCGTGCTGTGTGTCTTCGTGCAGATCTATTCTTATTACTCCCCAAGGCCTTTGGTTTCTGTACTGAAAATACTTTCAAGACAGCAGAATTCCTATAAATTAGTTTTTGTTGACAGAAACATATTTACTTTTATATAATACACCTGTCTAAAATATATTTTTGAAAATAAAAGATATTTTGTTCTCTTTTTTTAATTTGATTTAGACAAGTGGTTAAATACACTGTTTATTCTTCTCACGAAATTCTCTTCTAGTGGCCTGTAAATCCACAGCATTCCTGAAAATTTATAATTAATGTTAACCCAAAAGTAATAAGTATACTTCTCCCTTCTGTTTTCTTCTTTAAAAACACAGCTTTTATTAAATCCATTTAGATCAAGGAAGAGTCAGTAGATACTCTTTTAGATATCAAAATTTGATTCAGATTTACTGTTTGTTCTTTTTCTTTCATAGTTGAAAAGATCATATAGATAACATGAAAAAGGAGGAAAGGAAGATGGTTGCTGTTTTTAAAGGATTATTAATCTTTTCTCTCTGTGTGTGTGTGTGTGTGTGTGTGTGTGTGTGTGTGTGTGTGTATGATTAGGGGTTGTGGGAAATTAAACTTGCATGTTTAAAAAAAACCCAACCAAACATGTCTGTAAGCATTGTATGACAGTGACATTAAACATGACTTGGCTGAGAGACTATAAAAGACTACAAGTACCTCAGTTTCCTGTTTTGCATCAATTATATTGTTAGATATTTTTTTCCCATGGATCCTTGTAATTTCAACTTTTTCATTTGTAATTATTGTTTTTTAAAATGCCAGGAGCATTGGACAAATTCCATTCCAGTTGATTGCATTTTACCTATCTAGAAATTGTGGAAAATTTTATTAGATACATTATATCAATTAGAGCTCAACTGTTAATGCTGTTCCTGCAGAACTTAAACAGTTATTTCTAGAGCTTTGAAAAACAAAGAATCAAGAAGCAACATCTTTCTGAAGAGGCGAAATTGGTTGTCATGAATGCTTATGTTCCAGTTATAAATTAAGCCTTACAAAAATTATTAAATTTGGGATTGATTCCATGTGAAACCTTTAAGAATTTCCACTGCTAGACCAGAGCCAGCCTCTAGACTAGAGACTAGCAACTAAGCATAGATAAAAAACAGCAGCCATTATAAGACAATTAATTGCCTTACTGTGCTTCTTTCGTTTATCAATAAGGGACATATATATTGTTATTTTCATGTATCTTCTGTTCTTCAGTTTTTATTCCAAAGCAGAAATATTAATTATTCTTGCTAATTGAAATCCTGTTTTGCAGGTCTAGGAGATGCCAACGGAAATCAAATAAAATTATCTAACCTAATGGCTGATTACCTGAAGTGTCACTGTGTCACTATTATGAACTATTATTATTAAAAAATACATGGTCCTGTCGAGGTGGGTTCAGAGGAGGGCCACAAAGTTGGCTAGAAGGGTGGAGCACTTCTGTGAGGAAAGGCTGAGAGAGCTGGGGTTGTTCAGTCTATAGGAGTCTCTGAGGATATGTTATTACAGCCCTTCCGTACTTAAAGGGGGACTGTAAGAAAGATGAAGACAAATGTTTTATCTGGGTGTGTTGCAACAGGATGAGGAGTAATGCTTTTAAACTCAAAGAGGACACAATTTAGATGCAATATAAGGAAGTTTGAAGGGGATATTTTACAACGAGTGTGGTCAGGTTGCACAGAGATGTCATAGATGTCCCACCCCTGGAAATATTCAAGGTCAAGTTGGATGTGACTCTGAGTAACCTACTCTTGTTGAAGATGTCCCTGCTCATTGCAGGGAAGCTGGACTGGATGACCTTTAAAGTCCCTTCCAACCCAACCCATTCTATGACTGTAGGATTCAATGCACAAGTGCTCAGACTTCAAGGTGAAAGGAGCCCTGTAACTTCCTAGACTTACAGAAATTTAATGAGCAATTTAACAGGAATTCCTGGCTTTAATTTCTTTGTGTACACAAAACTGCATGTGAATACTGAAGTGGAATAAATTAAGGAATAAATGACCCATTGAGTTCCTTGAATAGACCAGTGGTTAGAGCACAAAGCCGTAAGTTAAGAGACTTTGCTGCTCTTTCCCTTTATGCCATTTAATTGCTCATAAAAGATGGACTTTTCTGTTTCAGTCTTCTAGTTGTCACAGTAAGGCTAGTGAAATTTACTTTCCTCTCAAATATGCTATGAAACTTAAAAATAGTGACATGCACTGTAAAAAAGCCTTGGTACAACTACAAGGTGTGATTTTAAGATTATTTTGGTTTATAACTGTGTACCTATACTGCTACTCATTTATCATTACTCTGATTGCTCTTTCAGTGCTTTTGAAAATATATGAATATGCTAACAATCTTCTCAGCTGTTATGACATTGCTTGTTGCTTCATTCTAAAGATCGTCCTACTCTTACTTGGCTCTGTAATGTGTAGAGGGGACAAACACCTCATGCTGGCTGAGCTGAAGCATTTAAACTGATATCCAGGAGGAGCATACACAACCAGACAGCTGTTGCTAAAATATCTATCTGCTGTTGCAGTTGGCACGTCTTCCGTTCTCACTGCTCCCAATCTGTGGCCCCCAAGGTCTGAGTGACACTGGGTTTGCCTAAGCCAGGGAAATGGAGCCAAGTTTTGTAATGAGAAAATTGAAGTGCTACTGCAGAGGATTAGTACCCTTCTGCTGCTTTCTGTGGAATGATGAGACCTTGGTGAAGGAAAGATTGGTACAACACCACAGTATCAGTAAACGCAGCAGCTTATGACTGCAAACAAAAACAATATTTTGGTATTTCAGCTAAGTGGCACCAGAATACTTTCAACATCTAATTAGATTACAGTTCAAATACATCCACATTGAATGTGTGATGATACTAATCCAGCAACAGAAAATATAAGCAAAAGTCACCAGATGTTGCACTTTGACAAATGAAATATTTTTTTTTTTCTCCTTCTTAATAAAATGTCCTGCTGTCTTTGTGATTTTGCTGGCTGAAATGTGACATGCTCCAATAACTCTTTATGTAAGAGCAGGGACCATAATCTGCAGTTCCACTGCCTCAAGAGAGATATATGCCCATCAGGCTAAAGAATCACATTATTTCTTGTTCTAGCTTTGTCACTCTTTCCTTCCAAATGTCTAAATAATCCACAGAATGTGGATCAGCTTCAGTAGCAAAAGTTAAATTACTTCGTGTGATCTTTTTTTCCAAACAGCAGAGATAGCACTTGATTCAGGAACTTTCTTGAAAGGACAGAGATGGAGATTTAAATTCTCATTCCAGGAAATGGAAAATGTGGCTTCTAGAACTTAATATCTTGGTAGAGTATTATAATTACAAAACTATTAAATGCAGGGGGACATCTACTCATACTGTGTTCTGTTTTAGCTATATTTTGAAATTTAAAAAAGGGTCTTCCTAACCTTTTAGAAGGGAATACCTTGTTTAATTTTATAGGAGGATTCAAAATGTTTCTGGTACAAGTAGGAGGCACTCCTCTACAGTCCTGGTAAGTGTGCTTGAGATAAGGAAGGGATAGGATTAATTTCTTTTAGATCACATCCCTGTACGAGGTGTTTCCTGTCTCCTGCTTTATCCACCTTCTTTTCCCAGCATTTGGTGTGTTGTGCATCCCTACTCTGAAGCCACTAACTCTTTTGTGACTCTCTGACAGAACCTCTGTCTTCCACTGGAAACTCTTGAGCTCAGTGTGGTCCAAAAACATACTAGTGAAGTAAGTAACTGAGTTTTAAGGCATAGGTACATCTTCACCTACATTAGAAGTTGTGCTGGTTTTGGCTGAGGTAGAGTTAACTATTACATGTGATGGAGTCCTGCTCTCCTGGAGATGGCTGAACACCTGCCTGCCTGAGGAAAGCAATGAAATAATTCCTTGTTTTGTTTTGCTTGTGTGTGTGGCTTTTGCTTTCCCTGTTAAACTCAACCCACAAGTTTTATAGCATTTACCCTTCTGATTTTCTCCCTGATCCTGCTGGTGTGGGTGTGAGTAAGCAGCTGTGTGGGGCTTGGCTGCTGGCTGGGGTTAAATCACAACAGAACACAACTGCTCTAATCTCTGTCTTTAGCTGGTGGTTTAAACAGTGTTCTTGGAGCTCGTGTTTCTTTTTGCTGACAGTAACAGCAGCCCTCAGTTACAGAGCCCCACAGTCAGCAACCCAAAATTAAGTGGGGTTGAAAAGAACCTTCACTGCTGTACAAGCTCTCTTAGGACGTTTGTAGCTCAACTGGAATGTAGTCTCTTGTGTCACAACAGTTTTCTGTTTTCTGGCAACTGATTCCACGTACAAACTATTCACAGCTCCTGAAGAAAAGTAGGAAGGTACATCAAAATGTGTACGTATGTTGCAGGGTAACAGTATTGCAGACAAGGGCTCAAGAATATCCTCATGCTTTTGAGTGTTTGGCTTTACCTGTACCTACAGCATGCACATGTGGTTTTTTGGCACTATACTATGTGTGGGAAGCACATGCTGTTGTAGCAAGGTTTATTTAATGTGTAAATCCTTTGTAGCTGCCTTTCCCCTTATTCCCTTTCCAGCCTGTTTAAGATCTGACAATAACACCCTGGCTTCTTACAACGTTACTCAATCTGTCAAAATCCTATTTTCTCCTGTGCTTGATAAACACAGAAACAAAGAAATTCAGCTAGGCAAAGATGAGGAGTTAATATAAAAGAAGATCTATGCTAAATCCTTTCTGGTGATTGTCTAGGTTCTGGCAACATAAAATGGTCCATTTCACATTACCGAGGTCTGAACACCCTTTGAGAGGTTAAAAAAAAAATTGAAAAACCTCTAGCAAATATGCACTCAGACAAAGAAAGGCTTCCATGTCTGTCACATGGGTGGAAAGTGTTCCCATATTTTAAAGGATGTTAGAGTACAATCTGATAGAAAACCTAAATATAATTATTTCTTGTATAATTTGAAATATCGACTGCTGAGCACAAATTCCTTATTAGTAGGAAATTATCAAAGCCCAATTTTTACAGGCATTAACTTACAATTTTATCTTTCAATCACATTTGTAGTGGTAAAGTTATTTGTTTTGTAAATCGTGTCTGGAATGGTACTAAGCCAGATGTCTAAGGTGTGTACAATATTTCAAAAAATGTACAAAACAATGAAATTCAACTCAGCTCCCTGCATTTTACACACTCGGGGATTTGAGTGTCCAATGAATGTTTGTCTACATGATGAAATGCTTTTAACTTGGGGATGCGTAGGTAAAAGAACTTTCTCACAGTGAAGAATCATTCAACATGAAAAATAAGTCAAACAACTGCCCAAGCTTGATATACCTACAAATATATTTCAGACTCTATAAAAGATGGGATTGGGAAAAAGAAGACAACAAACAAACAGAAAGAAAAAATAAAAATATCTCCGTGCATGAAGATAGAATTCTTTTGCTTTTTCATCCTCTAATCTTTTTCTTACTTCTAATTTTATATTCATTTAACAACAGGACAAAGACTTTCCATCATTCCACCTGCTTACTCAATGCATGTGTTGCATTTCCCCTTTAACCTCTTCCTTCAGCAAGAACATAAGTAGTCTGTCATTTTCTATTTTAAGTAAGTACCATAGTGATTTGTCATTTTTAATGCTTTTGTTATATTCTTTGCATTTTATTTCCTTTTTCACAGTAAAGATCTTGACCCAATTAAAGACTGGGGACCAAACTTTGCTCTGCTGTTTTGTAGCATTTTGAAAAACATGAATGGTCTTGCTTCAATGCAGCACATATCCATGTTTCACAAGCACATGTTCATGTTTTGTTTAAAAGAGTGAACAAAACACAGGGGCTAAACATTTTTATTCTAAACCAAAATTAAGCCTGAATTACTTTCATAATTCAAAAATTATTTCTTTATTTGTATAAGAAGATTTCAAAATTATTACATTATTAGAGCTAGCTTGCTTCTGATGGGCAAAAACTGAGATTATATCCTCAGAGGGTAGCATTGCATCTAACAGTTTATGGAAGGCACTATTTTTGTATTTAGCATTTTGAAAGTATCACATATGACACAACTTTTGGACTATATGCAGAAGCCTAAAAAAGTCTTGACTTTATGTGGAAATTTTCAGATTTGCAACATCTATTTTTGGGGGTGGAGGTGGGGTGCGGTGTGCAAAGCACTCCGTCTGCTCAAATTATGTAATACTTTTTCTTTAATACCAGTATTACTGCTTTTGCACTATTAACTGACCAGCTTTGCCTTCTTTAGCTATCCTTTTTTTTTTTTCCTCTTGCTATCAAAAGCAGAGCATTAACATCTGCAAAACAGAGATTAGAGTCATACATCATATTGATTTTTTTTATTTTCAATGCTGGTATTTCTTCAAAAATCTCTCCCTTGTGATACATTGCATGGAGAAACTGACAAGTCTGCAGACAGCAAACAACCTTGAAGCACTTTCACTGCTGTTCAGAAGTAATTAATGATAATGTCTCTACTCTCACCCTACATGTCCCACAGATACATATTTTTTCTCTCATACTGTGGAAACATGGAGTGCTTGTTCTACAGAGATAATCATCCAGAAGGACATGAAGAATGTCAGTTTGGGTCTGCTTCTTAAAACAGTCCAGTACTGAATATTTTATGGTTACTTTATTATTATGATTGAGATTTATATTCCCATGGGTTCAGTCCTAAACCAGAAAGACAGGTATCTCTTGTGTTGTCTTAAGTTAGTGGTTATATAACTCTGACTTTTTCAGAAATTAGAAGCCTTAAAGTGTCATTAAATTAAAGAATAAGAGTCCCATGTAATATGGATCTGAAAAAATGTTATGATTTCTTTTCAAAGGGCTTGTGGACAAGAACTTTGAGGAGTTTTTTGACAGTTATTGAAGGTTGACAATGAATGAGGTAATCGGCCTACTCAACAATTGCCCAACTCCAAATTGAGTATGGCCACATTAAACGTAATAAAATTTTTGGGATTAATTGAAGTTGGAAAAATGCCAAACAAAAGGTTATACTTGAGAGGAGTGTTATGATATGTGGCCATAAGGAGGGCTGGGAAGGGAAAGAGGCTAGGATCACTACCAGCATTGATTAAAACAAAAGGGTTCCTGGATCATGGGGGAAAGAATAGACATGACTGTCTGCTCTAAGTATTTGTTTTTATCAAGCAGAACTATTAGACAAAACATATGTTTCATCCCTAAGTAAAGTGTGTGAAACCAGCTTTCCTTTGGAATAATTGGATATTGCTTTTTTCAGCTGTCAAAAAATCCTGTGTGCCAGACAAATCCATTTAATTGGGGATTTGAGGCTGTAATTTCCTAAAATAAGAAGGGGAGAGATCAGCACTTGTTTTCTTCGAAACTACCCAGTGAGGCAAACAGTGGAGAAGTGAGCAGGGTGCATTCATTCCTTACTAGACATATACCTATCATCAGCTGCTTTGAAATAATTTCATAGTTTATAATACTTGGACGAACTCCCTTTGCCATATGCTATAAGAACTTGTAAAAAATATCTTAAGAAACAAATAACTTTCACCAGTAGAACCTAAGTGCATGCCCAGTTTATTTGTACGTTATCTCCCAAGTGTAAACTAACCTTTCCCTCTATGTAGAGAAGAAGCACTGCATAGTACTTTGTGGTACTCTTTGAAAAGATAAAGCAAAATGTAAATGCAAAGAATCATTATCAAGGAAAAGTGGATTAGGTACTCAATGAGATAGCCATGTGTTTTTGGCGATGTTCTAGACCATGTCAATTCACAAGAGTAAATCATTTTGTATACTTTGCTAATTTAGAATGAACAGCAGCTAGAAATGTCTAATGGATATTTGGAGCTGAAGGTCAAGTTATATATCATTGCAAAGGCATGTTCCTTGAGATTTGCAATGAAGTTTGATGTATGGCCTTGATTCTGTTTTAATATACCTGTTTCTATAATGACTACCTGCATTAATTTGCTTTATGAATGGAAGAAATATACTCAAGTGATTTTGATGAGTTAATACTTAATCTTGCTAAACTACCTTCATCCTTGGTCTATATTGAATGTGTGAGGTTTTTGCACAGTGATGCCAAGAAATTCTTGGATGCAAAATTGGCAAGGTCCAATGCAGAGAAAGGTGAGAGTACTTATCAGTGGATGATGCTATAAAAACCATACTTTTGTTGCCAGGTCTCTAATTAAATTACCTTTTATTGCCTTTTTTTCAATTTATTTCTCTTCTTTAAAGCTTTATCTTGCCTCATAAGCAAGATTTAAGATGTAAGGGTAGCTGTCCTTCAACTGTTCTCCAGTTAAACATTTTCTACAATCACCAGCCTATTAAAGTTTGGAAAAATAAAATGGTGTTTAAATAGAACACAGTGTTGCCATGAAATAAAATGAATGACACAATAGAGAAGGATTTTCAAATTAGCAGTTCCTAGAAGCTTAAATCCACTCAAAAATCAGATTTTGAGACAGATACAGGCTCTTGATATCTAAAGCATTACTTACATGCATGAGCCCAAGTGACACAAAAGACTAGTTCAAAATCTGCCTCACAGTTTAGTCTTCAGGGCATCCATACACATCAATACTTTAATCTTTTTGATTCCCTAGGTATTTATAATTCTTATGGAGTGCATGTCCAGGTTGCTTGATCTGAGAAACAGAGTGTCTGACACAGCAGCTTGTATGTAATATACTTGTTACATGTCCCTCCCAGCTGCAATATCTGTGGAGCTCAATCTGTTCTATGTTCACATCACATTTTATACAACCCATCAGCAATCAGATTAACAGAGGACATAGTCACCATCATCACTTTCATTTAAAAACATGGGGCAGTATCAGTCATACTTTTTATCAATAGTCACAAAAAATTCCAGCAGCTTTCAACTGAGAAAGAAACTTTCATTCAAAAGCATTTATCATTATATGGGGCTTCTATTCCTTACATCCAACCTGCAGGAGCCTGCTGCATGAACAAAGCAAAATGCATATTCTGTGAAAATATGGAAAACCAACAATATTAATTGATCTGGAGAGAAATAAGCAAGTCAGAGTACATTTGCCAGAAATATGAGGGAGATTTTCCTATTAAAATGTTGAATTCTTTTACACAGAACTGATGTACAGCAGCTGGAAATGTCTGATGGTGATGGTTCTTTAAAGAAAATATTGTCAGCATATTGGAGGATGGTTTTAAATACTGCATAACATAATAAGGAAAGCATTTTAAGCTCTGTCAAAGAAGTGCGTAATAGTGAGAAGCAACAGTAGAACTGAAACTTAGCATGTTTTTTATTGGTTTGACAGAGAAGTTCATTTTACTTCATTTGCTTCAGATGAATACTGCACACCACAAGGGTTCCACCATGATTGATGCTTTAATAATGTGAAGGTGGCACTTAGTGTAGGCCATTCAATGAGGGACACTAATATCTGTTTGGATCTGTTCTAATCACTGACTGCTGTGTGGGAGGATGGCAGTATGGACAGCATTGTCAGTCTTGTGTAGTGTCACGCCAAGAAGAAATTCAGTATTATACCACATTCCTGGAAAGAAAATTACTGAGGACAAAAGCAATGACAGGAAGCATTTTGTTGGCTCAGGCTGACCAGTCACAGACTAAAGAAAACATTTTGGATTCAAGCATCAAAATAAGAAATATGTACCATGCAAATGTGGATATTTCAAGATGATGTTTCATCTTTTTCTCTGTTTTCTATAAACTAGTGGACAAATTTAGGGTTTGAATTGAACACTAAATAACTGTTTACTACACAGTGTTACCATACTTGCTAGTGATCACAAAGAAGAGTGTTTGCAACTTTTCACAGGTGTGTTGTTGAGATATTTACTAAGATATTCCCATGTTGCCTTAATTGTTGCACTGTGCCAGGTTTTGGGTGTCATTAAACCATAAGACTGTTGAAATAAAACTCAATACAGGAAATACTAATGCCTTAATTTAATTTTTAAAATATTACTTAATTTGGATCATTAGAGTCGCAAGAAGTATTTTGTGCCATGCAAGCAAAAGCTACATGTGGACTAATTAATACTTTTGGGGATAGTCAGACTCATTTTAGAAGATTGAGCATTATGGTAAAGAAGTAAAATGCCTCCAAAAATTAAGGTAATTTCTTCTTTTGATATAAAGTACACAGACACCCAGTGAGCATGACCCTTCATATAAATATACCATAATACAGCAAATAGTCAAGTACCATGACACCTGGCTTATTAGCTTTAAAACATAAATTAATCTGTTGGAAAATTAGGAATGTATTATGGGACATATGAGGGATTGTAAAAACCCAGAAGTTCCAAATACAAATCTAAAACCATTCAGGCTGGTGTGTTCCTTGCCTCACTAAATCAGGGAAAATGAGTTTTATGAACAATCCACCAGATGGGAAAATGTTCAAATACCACAAAATGTTGATCAGATTTATTTGAAAAGCAAGCTGTAACCATATGCATATGTGAGGAAGCAAAATGGATTTTCAAATATGCAGTCACTGCTGTCAAACTTGCAGCGGTATGAATTTAATGCTATATTGCTGTTTCTACTGTAGACTTTCTTGATTCCACATACCTATTTGCCAGCTAGTATGATTAATATTGATTCAGTATTACAAGCAATTAAATTGGAAAACATAAACAGTCTTTCTACTGGCTTTTCACCAGATAGTACCACATATCTGATTTTTTTGTCAAGACAGGTCTCTGAGACATATTAATATTGCAGCATCCAAAATATTGGTGCACAAACAGACCACACCGATATCATGGCATTTTTACAACTCTGTGATTTCTCATTTATAAATCTTCTCAGATTACAATAATTTATATTTATTCTACTGCACTGACATCGGTTAATCTACTGGAGTCAGAAAAGAGTATATAAATAGTTGTGTCTGCTTGATAATGAGTACACTTTCCATTTTAGTTTTTTTAATGTTTTATTTGTTTGTTAGAATGGAATTCTAAACAAGAGATAAAAGGAATTTAAATACGTGGTTCACTCCTATAGAAAACAATCAAGTGATTCCTTAAATATTTGTTTCACAGATACTTTTTTTTTTATATCAAGTCATGAGATGCAATGTAATTTTTATTTAATTTATTTATTCAATTTTTATTTTTATTTGTAATCTTTGTCATTGTAAATTTTCAGAAGTCAGTGTTTGTCGCTGGCCGCTTGGCCGCCCGGCTGGCCAAAGGCCTGCAAATATCCTCGTGTGCCCGGATCTCGCGTGTCGCAAGAGCGTGTGCAGCGACAAGGCTGTGCCTTTATATTTCGCGCGGCAGCTCCGAGGCTGTTCAAAGCCCAGGCTGGGGCTAGCAGCAGCAGATGGTGAGGATGCGACGCAGAGACAACAAAAGGATTAGGAGGACTCGCCCGTGGTGTAAATCCAAGCGTTTATTCCCTGCCCCGGGGGGGGCAGGGGCTCACCGCAGGCACGGGAGCGACAAGACCAGACGAGCGATCAAACAACTGTTGCACCAGGATTTTAAGGGGGGGGGGGAAAGGGGAGGAACAAGGGACAGGACAAATGGGGTACATGACGGGAGATGACAGTATCCAATAAGCAGCAGACGTAGGAGGGACATATGTAAATAAGCCAATGGGAAGAACAGAACTTCAGAACATTCTAGTTTGGTATGAATAATAAACCAACTATATGAACATCTAAACCATCTACGAGGAGAGAGGGGAGGGGGCGGTACCTAGCTGGACAGCAGCCCACGGCAGGAGACTGCCTCAACTTGCCTACCTCTCAGAGCTCACTGTCCCAAGAGGTGTCATCTACCCAATCCGAAACCCCCACAGAAAAGGCAGGTTGAGCTGCAGCCTCGAATGCCACGGGTGACCCAGCTGGCAGCTCCACCACCGGCTGGGTGACCGCTACAAGTGTTGATTTTAGGTTAGGTAATTAAGCAGTCTTTTTCATAATGTATTTTTAAATGATAGAAGTTATTAGTTATTCAAAAAATCAAGTGATTTTTGTGTCCAATTAGGACCAAAATTATCAGCAACTGAGGAAAACCTGGATATCAAAAAACATTTGTGCTCATGCAAGGAGTGCCATTTGAATTCTCTGACAGCTTTGTCTGCTCTCTTTGACTGAGAGAAGAAAGTTTGTGTCAGGTCCAGTGAGTACAGAGTATAAAATCATTCTCTTGAACTTTTAGAATATTAGATTTGTGTGTTTTACAAGGTACTTATCAAGTTGCTGTTATTTTGTTGGTAGTCATTGCCAATGTTTTGGGTTTTTTAAATTTTTACCTTTCAGGATGTTTATTATACTTCTGGTAGTTTCCTACACCCGAGTTTGTTGAATCACTGTTGTATTGTTGCACTAAGTTGAACTGGATTTTTGAACACCAGCAAGCTCTATCTAGTGGCTTGGAAATAACACAATTCCTTCTAGTATGGGTCTTCCCTGCTGGATCTGCATTGGTTCTGTCCCAGATTGCAATGCTGACCTCATGCAGGATCTTCACTCCTTCAGCAACAAGCTGAGGCGTGTTGGGACTGTTGGCAGCTCCTTTGTGTTATGGGATATGAGTGGTACCCGATCATGGTTCATATTGAGTTCTCTTCCACCATCTATCACAAGATATTCAAGATATAGTCCAACAACTAATTCCTCTCCTAACCTACTAGTAGGGAAGTGGTTTTGCTTAGTGATTTGAAACAAACAGAACGAATAAAGAAACATAAAAAAGATCAAGTAGAATTGTGTGGGGTTTTTTTTTCTCTCTTTCGCTCTTACTATTATTTTCATATTTTTTATATTTTATTTTTATTTCTTTTACTTCTATCATCTTCTTTAGATGTAAGTTCACTGCAAGATAACTGGAGTTAAATATTGTGCATCATCTAACAGAGGGTGACATTTCAACTAGCTGGAATATTTTGGAACTGTCAAAATAAATTTTAAATACCACCAGGCTAGGTGGAAGAGATCCTGGTGTCTTATCCCCTGGGCTTTGAACTAAAATTTTCAAATGGTGACTGGATATTGGCATTATTCCTCTTTAAGATGAAAAATGCATAGAGTTTAATCAACCCCAGGACCAAAAGAACAAGTTGAAGTAAAAGGTATCAGGGATGTCATAGGTATCTTTATGATGTGCAAAAAAAAAAAAAAAAAAAGTCAGGTAATCTAGTGAAATGTGGGATATGATAAATGTTGCTTTGCCTTAAAAAAGATCACGTGTGAATCCAGAGATTTTGAAATGAATAGCTGTACAATGTGCCAAGATAACATTAAGCTAAATTTCTTATTTTCAGTCAGAAGACGTAATTATTCAAATTTATCCCCGCCCCCCGTGGTTGAGAAACCTCATCTCTCTCTCCTTCTTAAAATCCTCACCTTCTTGCAGAAGGGGTGTTGGGAGAGGTTTTTCCCCTCTCTTCTAGTTACAGAAAGAAAGGTTGTTCCCGCTCCACTGTCCCCTCTCAACAGACCAATGATATACACCGGTGTACAGAAAGACACCCTTGAAATTGAAAACGAGACGATTTCTCCATCTTTCTTGGCCCATGCTCACAGTCTTGCCAAACAGGTCTACAGCAAGAATTGACCAATTCTACATATTTTCACTAATTTACAGCACTCTCAATGCAGTCCTTGCTGCAATTAACATTCAATTGATAAATATTACATAACTCACCATTCACTTTTAAGGAGAATTTACTTTACAGAACAACAAAAATTCTGATGTAAAACTAGAAGAGGTTCAAGGTGATTGACTTCCTTGTGTAGTCTCAGCTGATTTCAGATGTATTCTGCTGAGTTATCACAGACCATCTGAGGTTCTTGGCAAAGCTTTGCTTTATTTGGTGACAGCTTCTCACTGAGAGTCATAACTAAAAGGTGTTGCTGCACTGTTTTGCTCAGATTCTGCTTAGAGAGTTAACTTCTAAAAGTACAATTCATTTTACATGAAACGGGCAAATCATGGGTGCAGTAACACACACTTTGGATTTTCAGAGCAGAGATAGATGATTTACTCTGTCATGACTCTTAGAATTTTATTGCAATGTTTAGCATATAGAATCACAGAATCATTAAGTTTGGACAAGACCTCCAAGATCATTGAGTCCAGCCTTTGACCAAACATCACCATACCAACTAAAGCGTAGCACTAAGTGCCACATCCAGTTATTTCTTGAGCACTTCCAGGGTTATTCATATCTTTTCTATGAATTTCAACACTCGTAAATAATATTTGCAAGAAGGAGTATTTTTTTAGAATTAACTTTAAGTTAAAATATGTTGATCAGAAAGAAATGGTTGAAAAGTCTACCTTGAACTTTCAAATTCTGAGGGGGGAAAGGCCTTCCCCTCTCCACATTTTTTATGTCTTTTTTTAAAATGTTTTTAAATATCTTGGAATATCAACTATATTCTCTGAAAAAAAAAAAAAAGAAAAAGAAAATGATATTTTTAACGTCAGAGACATGAATCAGAATGCATCTTTTTCTGTGGAGGTCATTAAATGTTTCAATATCTTGATATGCTCACTAATTTAAACAAAGCCATGCTGTTAGTTTATACCCATGGACACAAAGCAGAAGGATAATACTGAAAGTCCTAAAGGCAAATTGTTGCAAAGTGGGAGCAAGTGTTTGTTTAAAATTTTAGTGGGCAGAAGTGATTTTAATGTGTCTCTGATATGTTTTCATTCCCCACCAGATTAAAGCCAGATTTCCATACATTACCTACTTGGCTTCTAGAGTCTGTACAAGAACGTCTTCGGTTTTAAGGAGGTCACAAATACTAAGATAATTGTAAGATATGAGCCCCTGGGTATGGCACCAATGTCTCCTATTCAGTTTCTCCAGCTTGATTCTGTGTTATATTGGGCACTTGGGGCATAGCACAGAAAGCCAATTTGTTACAGCATATGTGAAACAGAAGGAGGGAGAAGTGTGAGAAGCCAGAACTCCAGATTATACTCTGACTGCTTTTTCTGTCACCATTAAATACAGAAGAGTGACATACTGTCATTCTCCAGGTAGAAATGAATACAGTCTGTGACACTGGTTTGTTGCTATTGAAGTGTTTGTGAAACCTTGATGGAATTTTTTGGAAGGACACAGCCTCATGATGCTCTGGTCATACTGCCTGAAGCCAGAGATATTGAGACACTTTTTTTTGTTTTAATTTTTCCTGTAGGGACAATCTCCTTGAGATTACTCTTCCATCTGGTTGTACGTCTGCCTCATTCCCTGGCTCTGCACTAAGTCAGCTGTTGGCAACTCTAATGCGACAAAAACCCCCTTAAATTATCAAAGTCCCAAACTTGCCTTCTGGAACATGCAAAAAAACAGAGATTAGTGGCAACACCAGTTTCTATTTTCCAAAGAGGAAAGTAGGTTGACAAGGAAGCTCATTCATATCTGCCTTTAAAGGTTTGGATATTCTTTGCCTTATTAAGTAATCACCATTTCAAGCCTCTGAAATCCCGAGTTGAAAGACTGATTAGATATTAACCTGTCTGCACTGTTTGCTCTAATTTAGATTTATGACTATGTCAGTTTAAGGAATGAATCTCTCATATCAGACACAGAAGTACTCGTTTCGTTGTTCCTATGGAATACAATGTTTCATTCACTGGCAATATTCCCAGACCTTCAAGATGATGAGAATAAATTATGTATGTTTATATGGCACATTTGTGAATTCTTAATTAGGGAATGGTAACCATGCGCTGAAAAAATGTATTTAATGCAGGGAAAAAAAGAATAAATCCATTAGTGCCTATAAATGCAACATTTAGCAGGATTGATAAATTTGTGCTTGCTTTTAATTTTCTTCCATTATGTTAGAAAGCCCTTTAACCTTTAAGCATTGATTAGGAGCAAAGAGTGAATAAGTTCTGGTTGCTTTAGAAGTAAACTTCTCATTTTGAGAATATTACTGCAGATTATCTAAACTTAAAAAAGCAAAAAACCAAAACCACAAACAAACAAACAAAAATAACAACAGCAATATAATATAACACTGTTCCTGTCAAAATTAAGGTTAAATGTTTTTGCCCTCTTACAATTCCTGCTATGCTACACAGACAATTAATTTACTGAACTCTTCTTATAGGTCTTATGAGTGTTATTTTTGATGTTTCAGAGCGAGAAGAGAAATATTTCACCCTACTCAACTACAGACCACCACTCAATCATCTTTAAATGTCTGTTATATTTACCACTATCAAAAGGAAAATGTTCTTCATAGTTGAAGCTCAGTGAGAGAATCTGAACTTAAGTATGGGAGAATTTAAATATCTATTGACAGTTGTAATTTTAATGCATCTTAGCTGGTGTATATCTTGACAGAAATTTTGGCAGTAGATGTTTGTGCATTCAGGTGTTCTTATAATATAAAGATATAAAAGAACATAAAAAGTAGACTGAAATACATAAGAAGAATTGAAATTGTTTATTATCAGAATACTGCCAACAAAACAATTTTACCCAGTCACTATATGCTGAAAAAATCAGGAAAAAGGTCCTACCTTTTAAAGGGCCCTCTCACTGTCACCTTCTTGTCTGTTTTCATGGTCAGCCCAAGCTGGAAGATGACTAAATCTGAGAACTTGAGCACCTCGAGCAAAATCTGGGTTGAGAGATGCATTGCAGGTCTATGAATAGACGAGATGTCTGCTATATCTTTAAGTGTGAGTAAAACAGATGTAAGTGGAAAGTTGTACGCAGTGTACCAAACTGTAACCTATACCTCGTTATAACAATAATTGCCATTTGGTTGTGCAGCTGCTGTGTGCCGCTTTTAAGAGAGATTCATAAGGGAAGATAGGGATGTGGTGATAAAATTTCTGGTGGAGATAGATCCCTTGATCCCCAAGGCAAGAGCCAAACCTGAAAAGACACTCTTCAGCCCAGAGACAAGCATCAAGCCTTAGATTACTTTAGAAAACTCTTCCTACCCCCTCTCCACCATAACTCCAGACTCTCCAGCTCAGCCCTGGCCATAAAGCTTGGCTGAGCCACAGGCCAGGGTACTCAGTGTTTCCAGAGATAAATCATTCCTCAGAAGATAACCTAAAGATCAGTCCTGGCTGGCCTGGGAAAATGTTTCCCAGACCCCTATGACAGCAGCTCTAAAATTTTGTTTCTCTCAGCCTTAATTCAAATATAACTCACAGCCAAGGAACCCATCTCTTCACCACTAGAAATCCTCAGCACAAAGAATTTTTATACCTCTTCATTTCCTCTGAGAACCCATTTACAGCTCTACTCCAGTTTTGACCTGGACTTTCTTTCTCTCAAATCTAATTCTAGTCAAATTCTAATTCTAGTCAAATCCATGTACAGAGGACAATTTAGGTGTTAAAATTTGAAAAACAGCAGGTAAAGTGGTCACTACATCATAGAGGACTTTATAACTGTTAACTTTCCCTTTTTATCCTCATTCCACGTAACAGCACAATTTGGGTTTTTTCTGCAAGACTGAGATTATTCAGTGAAAACCCACTGCAGGCTTCTCTGCAGGCCACAAATAAACCACAAATAAACAGTTTGTCTAAGTGTTTGAAGCAAAATATATGTACATGGAAATATGCTACTGTTGCACAGCACTCTATTGCTAATGTAGGTCATTGTATGTCATTATCTAGATGGAACAAAAGTATTTTCAAAATGTAAATGGTGGTGATGAAGCCCACTGTCCCCAAGGTAAAAGAAAGCTTTGTTGCTTGATATTTCAAAGTACAAATGTGCTGGACTGTTGCTTAGTTGGGAAACTGAGAAGTCTGATGTGTAGAGAAAACATTTACAGCAGTGCATGCAAAAATTTGCTTTGCCTTTTAAAGTATTTTAGAATCCCAACAATTATCCTAAACTAAATGGAGGAGAGGTGAACGACCAGCAAAGTACAGGGGGATAAATATGTGCAATTCAATACTATTTGTGCCAATTACAGGGAAATTGAAGAACACCAGGAAATGGCTGAGGTGCCTTAAGGACAGACAAATGAAGAATTACTAAGACAAAATGCATTTAAAACTTTTTAAAATGGTGGTTTAGACTGATATAAGTGTTTATGTATTAGGAATGTGTAAATACCAAATACAAACATAGATTTGTTTTAAGAATCACAAAAGAGCATAATTAAGTGCTAGAAGTGATATAAGTGAAGAATGAAGTGACAGAACAGAAGTAAAATTAGGCTAAACATTGAAAGAAAAACTATAAAGCACAGTGCTCTAAAGGATGAAGCGAAACTTGTTCAAAATGAAATTTTAGAATAAGAATCAAGTTTGGAAGTTAAATTGTAGGGAACTCTCTTCTGTTGCAGAGGGTTGGGCTAGACTGAGATAACTCTTCTTCAAGAGTTTTTGAACTCTTTTAGGAAATCAAAAGCAAAATTAAAACCAGGAATTAAAAAGAATTGGTAAAAAGAATGAAAATGACAAGGCAATATTCATTTGCAAACTCATATATGTTCAACAAAGTGGCATGTAGGAGAAAATGCACAGAAAACAAAAAAAGCTTTCAGCTATATTGATGAAATAGTGCACACTGTATTAAAACACAAATTTAATTTACTGGAGCAATCTGTAGTGGATGGGTTAAACGCATGCTGGACTTCCTGTTAGCTCTGCACTGAGATGATTCAGCTTGCACATGGCTTAGTCCGCACAATGCCACAACCTCTGCTGGAGCTGCAGTCACTTGGAAAACATAAAGTCTATTCCCTCCCCTTCCAACCTATCCATGTAATAATCAATCCATATAATAAAAATCCACTTTCTCAAACCTGGTACATTTGCACAAACACATGGCCACTGGTTCACCCTTTAGACATGCTAACAACTTCTTACTGTTGTGTCCTTTTCTTCTCCATCCCAAATAATTTATTTTAAAAATATTATAAAATTCTCTTTCTTATGTTTTCAATTTCAGCTAAAGGGTACAAGAGTGAGCACTACTTAGCAAATATCTATATGGGAGTTTGCAAAGATAGCCAGGCTAAGAAATTGCATCACTGAAAATACTACAGCAGTTTATCAGAACACAACTGGATGGTATTTATGAACTTACTGACTCATACAGTAAGTACCAAGAAACTAAACAACACAATAACATTCATGATATGACTGCTTCAATTTTTAGGTTTTTTTCTGTTTTTTTAAAAGTATGGTAAATACTCAAAGTAAGAACGAAGAACTGGATAAAATGTTTTCCTTTTGGAAACTTTGGCTCATGTGTGCCAAACTTTCAGGGACATTAATTTATCTTTGTTTCGGGTCACAGAGCTCACCTGTGGCTGCTGCTTCTACAAACAGAAGCAGGGCAGAGCTGGGAACTGCAAATAAATGTCACAAGTGACCTTCTGTGGAAGGCCCCGAGCACAACTTACACTTATGGATGATGAGTTCAGTCTCACAGCTTATAAATCTTTGCTCTGTGTACATGCACCACAAGTCCAGTGGTTCGGACATTTTGTGTGATGCTGTAGGTAAGAGCCGTCCCAGTTTTGAGGAGCTGCCTGTATCTGTTGGGGTTCTTTCAAGCTGTGAACTAGGACATGGATCCTGTGGGGCCACTGGGTAAGGAAAGCAACGCTGGCCAGAAACCAAGATATGATGGAGACAGTGAAAAATGGTCTAATGCTTTAAAAACCTAAAAAACACATGCACAAAGTATTTACCTCAGTAATTCTGATGTCAGACTGTGTGAAAACAATTGGGCTACATGATCTGCTGATTCTCTTGCATGCTAAGATACTATTATTAATTTCTGGAACATGTTCAATTATTTGTCACTGATGTAAACTCCAATTTTAAAAGTGATTAATCATTGAGAAACAAAGTCATGCTGACTTTGAATTAAACTTGAAATTAACTTAGGTACTGTTGAAAAATTGACAAAAGTTATGCAATAATTTAACATCAGATATTCATTATTGTTTTTCTTTTTGTTTTAGTGTTTTATTGATGCTTTAATGTTTGTGAGTTTTACTGCACCTTGTAATTTTCTTTCTATTTTAAAATATCAATAACACAATTATTAAAGAGGTAAAAATAAGCATGACAAATTTTAAGTGTCCTGAAATATAAAATAAATTTAAAAATTACTGGAAAGATGTAGCTCAGTTCTTCTGAACTAAATTATCCTCTTTGCTATCTAAGGAACAAAGTTTATGTAAGATGTGTTCTGCTGTTACTGCATATCTTTCTATATTATACCTATCACCCAGGCTGGTATGGATTAATCAGTACAAAGTATCAATCTCAGTGTTAAACCATAGAATCACAGAATTGTTTGGGTTCAAAGGGACTGTAAAGATCATGTAGCTCCAACCTCCCTGGCACAGGCAGGGAGTGGATGCCTTCCACTTCACCACGTTGCCCAAAGCCCTATCCAAAATGGCCTTGAACACTTCCAGGCATGGGCCAGCAACAGCTTTTCTGGGCAGTCTGTTCACTGCCTCACACACCCTCACAGTAAAAAATTTCTTCCGAGTATCTGAACTAAACCTGCTCTCAGTTTAAAGCTATCACCTCTTGTACTGTCACTGCATGCCTTTTTACAAAGTCCGTCTCTGTCTTTCTTGTAGGCTTTCTTTCAGGTACTGGGAAACTGTTGCAAGATCTCCCTGGACTCTTCCCTTCTCCTTGTTGAATAGCCCCAGCTCTCCCAGCCTGTCTACACAGGAGAGGTGCTCCCACCATCTGCTAATCTTCATGGCCCTCCTCTGGATTTGCTCTACATGATCCTATTGATTGTGAAGCCTGTTGTAGATGAAATTATCTTTAACCAGTGGTATTTATTATTTTATGTCCAGTACTTTATCGAATGATGCAAAATGACATTCTTCATTCTTCTACTGCATTCTTGTTTTGCTTCATAAAAGGACCAAATTCTCTTTCCCTTGAACTCTGTAAAATTTTGTCCTCAACCTCAAGGAGGCCTGAATAACTACGTGCATGGAAAAATCGTACATAATTGAAGAGAAGCAAGCATAACTGAAGGTATAAAAATTGCTTTCTTATGTAATAAATTTAATGAGGTTTTTGTTACAAATGTTTTGAGCTTGCTATCGATAGAATGGTATAATGAATTCCTATCCAAAAGTTTTCAAAAGTTTTTCTACAACCCTTTCAGGTTCCCTTTTTTTTTTAAATCATAAAACTTAAAATGTTGAAGTTCATCACTGATCTATTTAGTGCCTTTTTTTAATTATCATTTAATTACTTAACATTAAATTCTCCTTATTTTTTGTGGCAGAAAAATTGCCCGTTAGAAGTGTGAAACCTCACATGATGGCATACCACAACTGTCTTCAAAGATATCTGGCAAAACTTGACATATTTTAGTGTTTGTAGCATTCCAGGACTCAGAACTTTGTATCCCTGCAGTAGTCGTTAGGAATGGGAAGTCTCATTTTATTGATTGCACTATAAGAAGGTTGTTCAGGTTCAGATGGAGCAGAAAGGTTAGTGGAATATCTGTTAAATGCTTCAGTGGTCTGTGTCAAATCTCCAGTCATGCTCTTATCACAGCTGATGAATTTAATTTTTAAAAGGTGCTAAAACTGAGTACATCCTTCTACTTTTCAAGGCTGTAGAAGCATTCGAATATATACAAAATGGCAATTTAGAAAATAGCAATCTTCTTGCTTTTATACGGAAATTATCATCATGTAGAATTAGTCAGGGAAGAATTCTCTGATTGTCCTACCAAAAACTTTATGGTCAAGATAGTTTTCTTTGGTTTTAATGGATGAAACTCTGCCAATAAATATTTATGTGTATATTCTGGGCTCTGGTAGACAAGTCAGATTCTATAAGTGGGCATCATAAAATGACAAATTCACATATGAAAATAACTCACCAACTGTGAACCCATGGACAGGAATGTCTGGTCATTTTTATTTAAATATTCACACTATAATTTAAAATTATCTTTTGCCCATATAATAGCATTATTATTTTCTCTGCATTTCAGGAAATAGATCTTCATTTTCCAATATCAGTTTTACTTATTTTAGCCCTATGTAGCTGTTTTGCTCTACAACCCCTGGTTCCAACAACAAAAACTTTTAGAATGCTTCCTTTGGTTTGTCAGAAATTACATATTTTTTAAAAATGAACCAAACAGGGATAAGTAACTATATTATCTCATTTAACTAACATTGAAACCATTTTATAGACTATACTTGCTGCCTGTCAGAGGTCATTGTTTACTGCCTTCAGTCAGACTTGGGACAAGTCATACCTTTAAACTGAGAACTGGGCAAGAAATAGGCTTTCTGATTTGTTAGCAGTTAACATATCTCAGGAAAGGGATTATTTAAAAATCATTTTAGGTTGTATGCAAACAAAATGCACTAAACATTTATACCATTTGTCTTTGAAAGTTGAAATGGTTTGAAGAAATATGAAATAGTTTGGTTGCCCCATTTTAATTAAAAGGTACATCAATACAGTGAGTGACTGGCTAAACAAGAAAAAAAGATTTTCTAGTATATTGAATTAAGCCAATTCAGGTTTGAGATTCATTTTTATTTGATTGAGTTATTAACATGAACAAAACATTGCATGTAAACAAATTTATAAAATCAGTAATTGTTTGAAAGGACTATATATGGTGGATTTGCCTGCATTTATTAAATATTTTTACCCGTCTAGTTCTGGTTGTAACTTTCATCCCCAAGGGAATAAACTTTCAAAATCCCTTAAATATCCAGCTGTTCTAAAGTGGATTTGCATATAGTGGTGAGGATAGAGTTTAAGTACAATGTAAATCACAAAAGTATTTCACTATTCCTGTTTCACATCTGAAAGGAAATCCACAGAACATTTTGAGCTTTGTGAAATGTTTTGTGTTTGTTTAAATAGCACGGGTAAGTAGGTGATTACAGTAGGATTCTCTTAGTTTTAAGGTCATCTCAAAGTGTTATGTATAATTACAAAAGATAGAAAAATCCATAGAGCTTCTGTATGATGAATCTAAATCAATGAAGGAACATTTATCTTTAGCATCCTACCACTAAAGTGGAGGTTTCTAACTTCCCAAAGATTTGAGCCCTCCTCTGCAATCAATGGGACCAAACATCAAGGGAGATTTAGAGCTGATATATAACACCTTTAAGATCTATTAATATCAATGAAACTAAGACAAATACCAAAGAAACTAGTGACCGTGGTCTGCTTAAAGATATGCATCTAAGTTCTTACCTGAATGGGAATTAAAATTGCAATTGAAGATTGGCTGTCCAAAGTATTCTTGTCTTGTTTACCCTCTCATTGCTTTCAAAGTTATCCAGCCTTAGTGATGTGCTAAAAATTGTGACTAAAACGTAACATTAATCTTCCTATGTATACCCCCACATATTAGAATATTATGCAAACATCTGTCAATTGATCCAAGAAAGGAGAAGTAACTGCTTTGTTGTAATGTTTGCTTCTATGTAATATTAGTCATTAATAAAATATTAAAAGTTCTTTAACTTCTAATTACATTGATAACAATGTGGTTTTTAAATCTCAGAAAACTTTTAATTTTGAAGAATCATTTTTAACACTGAAGAGAATATATGATGGGAATATTAGTTAATGTGTTTTGTGCAGTGTTGAGTCCTAAGAAGCATGGTGAGCTATCATAAAGCTTTTGGAATGGATTTTAGCATGTGCTATTGATGGCAAATCAATAAAACCCCAAAACATTCAGTTGAATAAGCAATTGACATTTTACAAGTGTTCAAATATAGATTTGTTACAACAATCATTAGTCTTCTATGACACTAAAATATTAGAGTTTGAGAACAAACTAGAACAAAACAAAACTTCATAGCACACTTCATAAAAAGATATAAATCAGAATTTCAAAGAGAAACATGGGAAGAGTTTTGTGATTATACATTAGAAAATGTAAGATCTGGAGAGATAATGTGAACATGCAACCAATGGGGAAAAAGCATTATATGCAAATCAATTTAAGGAAATTCTCAGTAATGCAAGAAAATAGGTCTTTAGTTTTGATGATTTGACTCTTGGACCAGGTAAGACGAAGAGGAAGCTGACGCCATCAACTGGCTGCAATTCCATAATATGTTAAGAAGTACTTTGAGTGAGATGGATGGTGCTTTATAGCAAAAATCTTTACCAAGGAATGAAAATTTACTTTAACCAAAGCACATTCTAAGCAGCTTAATATAGTAGATATACTGCTAAATGAGAGGGATAACATCAGAGTAGTTTGGTTTGTTGGGCACTTGCCTGAGAGGAGAGGAATCTGGATTCCTCTTCCTGGTTTAAAGATTACTTAGGAAAACAGAGATTAAGTGTCAAAGCACTTTAGTTCTTTCCTTTTAACTTCCACAAAATTATTATTTTGATCCAAAAAATTTGACTTAACTAAGCTGAAACTGTTGAGTTGTTTGGGTTTTTTTAGCTTCTGCCAAACATTAGTTTCTGTCAAATAGTTTATAAATAATCTTAACAGTAAACCTTATTTCTTCACCAACCTCTTAATTTCTTTTTTTAAATATATGCTAATGATGATTAAATGACAAAGTTGGCCTGTCAAAAATAAGCAATGTCTCCAAATAAAATTTTAAACTTGACCTTAAAACTGTGGATTTCATAGCTAAATGAATATTGTCTATACTAAAAAATGGGTTTAGAAAACTAGCAGAAAAGACTTGGAACACATATCAAATAAAATCCAAATAGATACAATCTGAGACAATAATGGAAAGATAATACTTATCATTGTAAAGTCAATCTGTCATGATGGTAGTTGGTTAATCATGGTGGTTTTTTTCACTAGGAAAATTTTATCTGGAAACAGTTAATTTATAGCTACTCAGATTCATCCATGTTTTCAGGAAGCTGAGTTTGAATAGTCAAAATACTTAGTAAGAATAGAGGGAAACTGAATTAACAAGTTGAACTGATTTTCTGTTTGCAAACGTCTGATATATAATCAAGAGAAAAAGTTTTGAAAAGAAAAATAAGCTAATTCTTAGAAAATTAACTCTTAAAACATTTTGTTATTTGTTCTTAACAAATAACATCATAGAAGCATAATAGACTTATCAATGAACTAAGATTTTATTTTTAAATTTCTGCTTATACCATCAAGCACAAAATCATAAAGGGATAAAAAATGTGAATTCTGTAGTCCTAATTTCCTAATCTATGCAGACAAATTTTGCATACTCAAACACAAGTGAAAACATATGTCTGTTCTTCTTTGTGTCAGCAAAGTAACTCAGGCTGTAAAAATGATTCGTTACATTCTGGCTTTCTGTCTTTCCTGTCAATCTCTTAGGCTTCTTCACAAGTGTTCAGTAAGGCATATATGTGATCAAAATTATCTTTGTGTGCTGAGAGCAATTAATGTAAGTTTGATAATTATTATCTGTATTCATTTGTATTTGTTTGTTTGTTTGATGATAACACTAAAGCTGGAAAAAAAGATTTAAGAAAAAAAACCCACAGGAACCCAACTTATTTTTCTATAAAAGGGGATAAGAAACAATTCTTTTATTCCAAAATATTATGTTGTTAAAGGTGCAATTTTTATTTTTTTCAATTGGACACTGGACATGGATATTCAATCATATCTTCCTCCTATATAAGGAGAAATTGTACATCACACACACATACACATTTCCAAATTTCAAAGAATGCAGAAATAATAATATTGTAAATATCTAAATGGTGAAATTCCCACTTACGTAAAAAAATGCACACTTATACACCATCAGTAATGTTTTAAAGGACATTAAAGTTGCCCAATGAAGCAAACTGGCATGAAAAGGTATTTTTGAAAGTTTCTGTTTTGGTTATGTATTGAATAGTCTAACTGATGTCTAACTTGCTGTGTGAGATCATGGAATCACAGAATGGTTTAGGTTCAATGGGACCTTAAAGATCATCTCATTTCAACTCCTCTACCATGGGCATGGGCACCTTCCGCTAGACCAGTTTGCTCAAGGAACACCCAGCCTGGCCTGAGGCAACCACAACTTCTCTGACCATCCTGTTCCAGTGCCTCATCATACTCACACAATAGATTTCTTCCTAATATCTAATCTAATATTCTCTTTGAGTTTAAGCCATCACCCTTTGTCTGTCATTATGTACTCTTGTGAAAAGCCACCTTCAGCTTTCTTGTACATTCCCCTTTAGGTAGGAAGGCTTGTAAATTCTCCCTGGACTTTTACCTTCTCTGGGCAGAACAATCCAAACTCTCTCAACCTGTTGTCACAGGGAGATCAGCCCAGCACTCTGATCATCTTCCCTGGCCCTTCTCAGGGCTTGTTCCAACAAATCTTTTTTGTGCTGGGGACCCCAGAGCTTGATGCAGCTCTCCAGGTGGGGTGTCACAAGAGTGGAGTAGAGGGGCAGAATCCCCTCCCTCACCGTGCTGGCCATGCTGCTGTGGATGCAGCACAGGATATGCACAGTTGCCTTTCTGCAAGTTCATATTGCTATCTCACATTGAGCTTCTCATCAATAAACACTCTCACTGTATTAATTAATAATAACACAACAGGCAATATCTTTCACACTTCAAAGTTCACATGTCAGCAATGTGTATGCTTAAACTGACTTTAACAAAGTACCTGCTCTCCTGAAGCTTTTCTGCACATATGCGAATGGCACTTGAATAGAAAGGTATCATTGCAGATTCATCAGTCAATTCAGCAAGTATTTTCCTCACTAGAACTTTTGACACACATAAATGTTATGCAAAGACACTTAGGGCTCTAGACTACAGGCAGGTGTTGCAAAGTAATCTTAGAAAAAAAAGGTAGAAAGTAACTCTCTGTCTTTCTGGGGAGTATTTGCACTGTTAACTTGTATTTACCACTAAATCAGCTTCTGTAATGCTTGTTCCAATGACTCAATGTATCATTTGGACAGAGCTCCCAGTAGCATGCTAAATATATCCAGCTCTTGAATAGGACTTCTAAAATTTACTGTTCACCGAGCCAGGGCTGTAACATATTGCCAGAAGTGAGAACAGCATGTGTTACTGGAAGGTTAACTAGACTTCAGCCTCTGAACTATGGATGATATTGGCAAAGTGTGTTAAGGTCAAATCCCCCCCTAAAACCATATTTGAAAACGTTTGTAGTGACACAGGTCTTTAAGGAACAGCTATACATCTGTGTGCTTAGAGCTAGGCAACGTGTTAGCAAGATGGGAATTGAAGTAGCAAGATAAGTGCTACAGCATAAATAGCTGTTTAAAAAAAGGATGAAAAGTCTTTTCTGTTCACTGCGTTTATTAAAAATCTGGTGTGACATTGATATCTTTCCTTTGAATGAGCTTGACTAAATCTTTCAAGTGTGTGAGATTTTTTTCTAATTTAGGAATAAATGAGGGGTACTACTCTTGTTAATCACCCTTTCTGTTTTTATAGAAGGCAGATTAATTTGTAAATAGGATCATTACAGCATATTTCTGAAGCTGGAACTGCAGAAAGTTAGTCTCACAAAGGTTGGGACAATATGCCAAGGCAGAACTACCCAAGTCTTGGTCATTTGAAGTGTCTGAATTTCTTGATTTACAGACATGGTTGGGCACTTGTTGCTCATAGTGGTGGTAGTGTTTGCGGGTTTTTCTCTTATATACAATGTCATCCAGAAAATGCTTAGTGACCACCCTTTACCGTAACGGGGTTTTTTTGGTATGTTTTTTTGGGGTTTTTTTTGGTTGAAATTTATATTGCTGTCTGCCAATAAGGTAAATTAAATTAGGGGGGTTTTTTCTTCCTGAAATAAATAAAGAATTTGATTAATTATTCCCGATTCAACACTAACTAAAGTAAAAGTTCCTCATACTTTAAGAAGAAAAAAATCAAGCCAATACTGTTTAAAATTCATGTTTCATTAATATGTAAAAAGAAAAGAGACAACAGTAATATATGAAATAGTATGTGCTATGTCACTTGAGGATTTTTGTTACTGTCAACATACTGAATTTATTACAATTCCTTCAAAGATATTTTTAGCATATATTGTACCTCCTACAAAAGAAATATTGATCAGTGTGTTTCCACACACTAGATCATGAGCAAGTAGCTCAAAATCGCTTGTTTCTGTCAGAGACTGTAATAGTTAAGCTGTCATTTGTGAAGTATTGTATAAAAGTATACTACAGAGGAACAAAATGCTGCAACATCTGTGGGAAAGCTGTAAGTTACTGGGAAATGTCCTTCTAAGCACACTTGAGAGAATAAAAAGAATGTTGCTCTCTCTTCTTCATGCAGAATAACTGTGTAGCTCAGTAGAACACTGAACACCTATATGTGTGCAACAGCTGACCATAAAACATGATTATTCTGTCAGAGACAGATCCAGCCCTCTCAGAAGGCCTGGATGTACCTGATCCTTTGAATAAACTTTTACTGGTTTACAGCCATAGTTTGCACAAACAAGTATTTGTTTGCATAAATTTGTCGTTATGTTACTGAACTTCCCATTGAGCAAGTGAATGATAGATTTATTTGTTTCCAGTACAGAGCTGATACCAGTCATGCTGGAGGGAAAACTCTTCATCTGGAAGGATAAATACTGGTTTATCTATTTTGGTCTTTACAAGCAGGAAGTCTGTCCATATTCCAAGCTGACTGAAAAGTACGTGGTGTTGATGAACAAAGAAGCTGCCGAGTGCTGCTGGGTTGCTGCCAGCCCTGTGCAACCACTCTTTAGGGTGAACAGACTTCTGTGAGTTAACCTGGTCTACATCAGCTGAGAAGTCATTGCAGAATTCAGATGATATAATAAAGTTGAAAGAAAACTTAATTTCCAGAGGCCAAAATTTAATCTGCCCCTATTGTTTTGTATGTATATAATATTTCATATTTTAAAACATTTGTAAAGACACAGAGAAGTAGAAAACATCTCTGCTAGACTGGCAAATGTGGAGAAACAGTGTAACAACAGCAGTTCTCATTAGGTAGCAGGTCAGTGGCTTTTGCAAAGTGTTGGTAAAATGCCCTGAACAATTGCAAACTTTTATTACAACATAATCAGATCAAATAGAAGTGCAGACAGAATCTGGTACTAAGTGTGTTCTATACTCTATTCTCCAAAATGTGACTTTTGACAACTGCATTTTGTCTTAACACAATGTTGATTTAGCTATTGGTCTTTTACCTTTGCTTTTATTGGAACCATAGAAAATGATAAAGTTTTATTTTATTTCATAGCAGCAAAAATTAGCCAGGACACATCACAACTTTCTGAAATAGAATTGTGAATTTGCAAGTAATGTATTCATTGGGAAACCACCATTTCCTTATCTTCTTCTGTCAACCTTGCAGGATCCCAGCCATCATGCACTTTTTGGTGAGATTTTCCTGGACTTTAAGTGCTTTGCAGGTTCTTATTCTGTAAAGCACTCCATCATTCTTTCACCACCTTCCAGAAGTTTAGAATTTTATTTGGAAGTCTCCTTTTCAAGTAACAGTTAGTTCCTGCCTATTCTGTATCATAAAAGCCAACATTATCAGAGCCTAAGGTGATATGATTGCAGGCAGAAGCTGTTTAATACTGAAGTCTGAAAGCAAAGATGCTTTTAGATCTTATAGTGCCTCGTATGTGACCAGGGATAAGGTATTTTTTAGCAGGGATTTGCATTAATAAAAATTAAAGCTTTAGGATTTCACTTCAAAGGGAAATGTCAATGAAAGCATATCCTCTCTCAGTTGCATTGGTAGCAGAATATTAACATCACTAATGTAAAAGTTTACATAGCTAGAGGCTGCAGTCTCTCAGTAGGGAAAAAATAATTCTTAGACCACATCAGAAGTGTGCAGCACTTAAAATACAAAGAAAGAAATAAGGAGTGTCTTTTTCTCAGGAGCAGTAAGAACAGAGTACATTTGTTTTCGAATTGATCTATTTATTATTTAAAGTTTAAATTTTAATATATTAATTCCAGACAGGCATTGATATAGAAATAAATATATTAGTCATTATGTGCTAGCTTTTTCAAGCTTTACTGGTGCTAAGTATTATTTTGTGCTACATATACCGTCATTGATTTCAGGAAAACATCTCTACAGTGTAAGTCACTGCTTAAAGGACAGAAAAATCTGTGTGAAGTATAACCTATCAAATACAATTACACAGTAAAATGGATTATTTCATTGATATTAGTCCATAGGAACATCCAATTTGCAAATATTTAGTGAAGAGATTTTTGAATGCAGAAAGCCCTTTTCAGTTGAAAGGAGGAAAAATAGATTGTCAGGTTTTTTTGAATAAAGCACAGGGAGGAGATATGCGTATTTGTGTTCTTGTGGTCCCAAATAATTAAGGGATTTCAGTTCCTTTATTATAGGAAATAAAAGTAAATAAAACTAACTTTCACTTACTAAATGGAAGTTCAGTAACATTAATTGCCAACCAGGATTTGCTCAAGCATTCGAAGCATTCATTAGTCTTCTGAAATCTTGAAAATTGTTATTAAAAAGTCTGATGTTTTTAAGAGTATCATCTGGAGACTGTGTCTACCTGTTCAGAGAATATGATGGAGTTGCTGATGTTCTTTTTCAGTATTAGATGGTTTCTGTGCCTGGGCAGATTTGACTGTGATTAAGGGTTACATGAAGAATATGTACTATAAAATGAAATGGAAACTGCAAGTTGGCAGGGTAACCCACTGACCTGTAGAAATCACCGTTTTCCAAAAGCCGCTATCTGTGAGGCTTTCTAGCCTTTTCTAAGTGGCTTTAAAGAATTACATTTGCAGTTATATTTAAATGAACCAGAAGATGCTGCTGCCTGATTGCATCACTTTCTTTTACAAGATCTAGTGGAGAAGGCCAAAAAAAGAACAGAGAAGCCTAAGGAGGATTTTTCTAACAATTCAGTTATTTGTACCCAAAATTAGGATTAAAAGACTTTGCCCAACAGCCATTGAAAAATAATTTTTTATTTCACATATTTCATTTTTATCACCAAAGTTTCTCAGATTTCCATGGTCATCCTCCAGAATAGTGTTTTATTGAGTAGTCAAAGTATTACCTCATGCCTAAAATATGTCAGTATTTAAATATTCCTGCAAGCAAGTGCAGAAAGAAGACGATACATTTGTGATTTCCCTTCTCCTTTTCTATACAGTGATTTAATCATTCACTCAGCTATTAGGAAAATCTGACTCAGTTCCTTTTCTCCCCTGAGAGGATTTCGTCTAGTAATTACAGAGGATGTGCAATATATGTGTCGGAGTGAGAAGAGTGAACTGGTAGCCAAGACTTATCATGTCTAGGAAAGCTTCCTAAGCAGGATGACAGAGTTTCAAAGCCCCTTTTGGCACTAGATGTTATGTTTTTTTTTTTTTTTTTTTAATCACTTGACACAACTTCAGCAGGAGAGATCCTGACTTCCGTGTAAATCGTTTACTGTTTGAACTTATTATAAGGCTAATAAAAGTTTCCTCATTTATAAATGACAAATGAATAAAATCTCATTCAGTTTTCATTTTATAGAATACAGGTGAGTGATTTGAATCTTGATTCTTTGTGTGTATTATTCGAACTTTGTATAATAATTAAGTGTGAGGTACATAGATATTACTATGATGGCATAACAACAGCTCCTCAACAAACCCACTCAGGGGTGTGCACCATCTGTAAGCCCTGATCTGAAGATTAGGAGAGACTGAAGCTAAGGCTTTCCCTGTACCTCTCTTTTAGTGGCATGAAGTTGAAGGAATGAAATTCAGAAATACTCCAGAGTTTCAATGTGCTGGTTCCACAAGTAAAATACAGTAAATGTCATGTATCCAATTGTGGATGTCGAATGAGTTTATTGATCCGACAGCTTGCATTCCACTTAATTCCAGGGTTTTTTTTAGAGTTATATGGAGAGAGGATTTGATGCTGTATGTTTGAACTACTGTCCTATTGTTCTGACGGAGAAATTGTAATTGAAAAATTCTGAGATGCAATTATCTAAATTATACATGAAGGTATTGCCATATTTCAGACCAACACACAAAGGCTGAAGCAAAACTCATTTTGAAAAAAGTCAGCAAATACATTATTTTTGTTACCCCATTAAATCCATGTTGCTTGACCAGCACTTTTCTATCTCAGTTTTCTCAAAAATTCTGTTCTGCAAATGTTTGTGATTCAGAAAGAAATATAATTTAAAGATTACAAGTTCTTTCAAAATGTGTAATTCCATGCAATTTTGCTTAAAATAATGCACCAAAGAATTAGGATATATTGATAAAATCTCACTGAAAAGCAGCCAGAACCTTTTGTCTGTCTTTTGACATCATTTCTGATGTCTACAAATGTATCATTTATATCTTAGTTATACTTCAGACAGTTTGGGTGACAATTTCCAGATTACAGGTAAATTACAAATAGCTTTGCCAATTCAGTGCATGTGAATGGATGCATGGCAATATTTCTGTTCCTCAGCTACATGCCATTATTTTTAACTAATGAGCAATAAGAGAATGTGAATATAAATTCAAAGTACTCTAAAAATTACTGATATTTTCATGAATACAAGCAGCTGTTGAAATATTCCTAATTACAAATATCACTTATCAAGAGTAGCATATTGAAGCCAAGTGGTTTGTATGCAAGCACATTTACAAGACTGCTATGTTCTCTTTTTTTCCTCTTCACTCTTGAGATAGGTTTATTTTTTCTTAATATGCATAATACTGGATTTGAAATTGTTTAAACTGAAATTAATACTCAATACTCTAATAAAATATATCTTCATTCAGAAGATTCTGCTCTTCAGAAAAGCAAAGAAGATGTAGAATTAAACTTTTGCCTTACTGAATTAGATATATTGTCTGTCACAGTAGGTCTGTCATGTATTACATGTGAGATACCGGATTAAATAAATTACCTAGTACATCAAATCAATCATCTGGTAAAACATACTGTATTAATATTAAATCAAATATGTTTAAGAATTCTGCAGCCTACACGTAGTTAGAAATATATTCTTTTCTCTTTATTTAAATTCAAATTACAATAAATGCAAGGTGTGCACCATCTGGGAAAAGGCAGAAATATTCCTCTGACAGCTTTCTTTTTCTTTTCTGTATTAGACTGCCTCATCAACTCTGGTACTGAAATAGCAGAATGGTAGTAAATTCAGCACTAGTAAGCCTTCTTATATTTTTTAATTGTGAATAAAAAATCTTTGCTAATGAAGAATGTTATGAGACAAACATTTATATGATGACTATGGTGTGGATCATTGCCATGCTTGTTTATTACAGTTTTTAATGAAAGGCAGCTTCCTATTACATATGCGTGGAAGTCTGCTTTTTACTGTCACTGGCAATTTTTTTTACTTTAAATTGCATAATTTCTGCTTAAAATTTATGATGTTACACAGACATAATGTCCAAATTTTAGCAGTCACAATCTTTTGCTGCGGTGTGTTTTCCTTTTTCTTTCTCTTTTAATTTGCTTATTAATTTACAAATTGAGGTTTGGATTTTTTTTCCGTGTTCTGTTTAACTTTTGGAGAAGCTATTATCTTTCCTGGACACCGATTTTTAAATAAATCCCATATTATGTATATGGAACTCATTTAGCTAATATAGAGCTAATTAGCAATAGATTGTGTTTGGAATTCCAGTCCAAATAGGATACAGTCCATAGTGCCTTCTCTAGTTATATTAAAGGTGTGAGGCATCTGCTGTATTATACAGTACACCTGATATCAATCAGTTTGGTATTCAACAAGAACAGTTGCATATCCAGATATGCTCTCTGTTGTTTCTGATTATAATTTTTAAAAATCTCATAGTTTAGAAAAAAACAGTTTAACCTCTGTTATTTACTTATTTGTCCTTTGCCACCACATGTTGAGATCCTAACTGTTGTGGTACTGGCTCAGAATGATGTGGTTAAAGGGAATTGATGTGTACATAGCAAAACAATATTCAAATATGTAACACTTCTAGATGTCTATCACATTTATCGACTTCGTCTTGCTAAAAAGAGACATAAAAGTATATTAAGACAAATTCTAATAAACTTAGTGACTTTTTCCAGTGAACATTCTTTGATAGGAATGAAAATTTTATACTTCAGGCTGTGGAGAATTCTGTGAAATTGTAATTTTTTTTTACAATTATAGGAATTTTGAATCTATAGTGGGTTAGCTTACTCATGACATTTGTCAGTGGGTGTAATATTTTCTTTCTATATGAATCAGTGGCAAAAAGAGAACCTCTGTATTGATACTGAAGTTAGTGAGGCTTCAGTAAGACTTGCACCCCTTTGGTGCTAGAAGACCCCAGAAAATCCTCACTGTCAAGCTGACAGAGGTAAGCAGAAAAATGAGCAGCCTTACTCACATGCAGCTTTTCTATGGTATATCGAGGAAGATCATTTAACTGGAAGCTGTACAATCATCTCAAGCTGTGAGGAAGGGGAAGAGCCCCTTTAAAAGGGCAGTTCACACAAAGTATGGCAGCATGCAGCATACAGCAGTGGTTTCTGCTGTTGGCAGAGTAAGAAGTACCAGGTGCCAGAAGGTAGTATGGCCTTCATCAGCACTGTCAGGATCTGTATGTACGAGATTACTGCTTCCCAATTTATGGGGGAGATTTGGCTTATGGCTAACAGTTTCAGGTTATTTAATACCAACATATGACAGTACAGGTAACTGAAAAGTTTTCAAGGTCAGTTCTGCATTAACCAGGATGCCTTTATCAGCTATCTTCAATGTTTGCACTGCTTTGTCTTTCAGATGATACTCTTCAGCTGTTGCCCTTTGGAACACAATGTACCTACTCTTATAGAGCATTAGCAAGTAGATACAACACAACACAGTGATCTGTAAAGCACTAGTGTTTGTTTTGTCCTTTTCTAGGCTGTCTCACAAAGCATCCAAGCAATAAAATCAAACCCCAAAGTACAAACCATTTCATATCAGACAGCAGAACCAACTACCCTGAGGTACAGCAAGTAGGCAGTACTTGAACAGCCAATGCAAGGCAGTGTCTGAGAGATATCGTGGCAAGACAACCTCATGAAAACAGGATCGATGCTCTGTTCATAAGCCTAGAAACTTAAATAAAGAATAGAAAAAACAAAAATACATATTTTAAAATACCCTTGAATATTTTCTTCTCTTGTGGGCAATTTTATTTGCTTGCTTGCTTAGAGTTGGTTTGTTCATTTTAGATTAAAATATTTTACAAGTTCTGAGACATGACATAAAAAACAAAAGATGTATCATTTTATTACCTCTTCTGTAAAATGTAAAAGCATACTTCTCAGTGAGAAACTGTTCAGATGAATTATTCTTATAGAGATATACTGCTAATAGCATGTAAGAATATTTCTTCTGTGTCTTAAATAAATTCAAGTGTCAGCAAGTTGGTTTTTCATTCCCTTCCTCAGCCATTGACACAGAGAAAAATCAGTATCACTTGAATTTATTTTCATTTGGATAGGACAGAGTGTGGAAAGAAAGGCTTGATCTCTTAAGACCAACTTATTCAAAAACAATATTGTCTTTGTGAAGTAGCACAACACCATGAAGAGCAAGGACTAATCTGAAAACAGGATTTGACAAAAACTTCATGTAAATCAGGCTGTAGGTCGGGTTGGTGCAAACATGTTGTCTGTGTTGGCTCACTGCTAAGTGGGTATTCACAGAATCACAGAGTCAATTAGTTGGAGGACAAGACCTCTGAGATCATCGAGTCCAACCTATGACCAGATACCACCACAATACCTAGAGCATGGCACTAGTTTCCACTTCCAGCCTTTACTTAAGCACATCCAGGATCAGTGACTGCACCACCTCCCTGGACAGTCCAGTCCAATGCCCAATCACCCCTTTTGTGGGTGATTCCTCCTAATGTCCAACTTGAATGTCCCCTGGCACACTGTAAGACTGTGTTCTCTTGTCCTTATTGGCAGGGAATCCTTATAAACTGAGATAAGACCATTGTAGCAGGTCACTATTTTACTAATTTCAAATGTAACCAATGCCAGGCATAATTAACATATTTCCCTTAAATGTCTCCCTAAAATTATATTTCAATATTTTCATATTTAAAACAGTGGTGCTTATGGTTAATGGCTAACATTTATGCTATTTAATAGAATATTGGAAATGAACATAATCAAAAGGTATCTGCTTTTAAACTTACCTCTCCTAGACCACTAACAAAATCAGTAAATATTTCCTGTCCAAGACTTGAAGCATTTCTCTACAGTTTTTTCTCCTTAAGTGCAGTTTTCAGAAAGCAGTGGCATACAACAATATTCACATAGGATCACATAACAATTTAGTTTGGAAAAGACCCTTAAGATCATCAAGCCCAACCATTAACCTAATACCACCAAGTCCACCACTAAATCATGTCCCCCCCTAAGTGTCACATCTACATGTCTTTTAAATGCCTCGAGGAATGGTAACCCTACCACTCCCCTCAGAAGCCTGTTCCAATGTCTGATCACGCTTTCCATGAAGAAATTTTTCCTAATATCCAATCTAAACCTCTGCTGGAACAACTTGAGGCCATTTCCTCTTGTTCTATCACTTGTTACTTGGGAGAAGGAGCCAACCCCCCCCCTGCCCCTGACCCACCAGCATCGCCACCTACAACCCCCTTTCAGGTAGAGAGCGATATGGTTTTACTTCAGCCTCCTTTTCTCCAGGCTAAACACCCCCAGCTCCCTCAGCTGCTTCTCATCAGACTTGTGCTCCAGAGCCTTCATCAGCTCTGCTGCCATTCTCTGGACACACTCCAGCACCTCAATGTCCTTCTTGCTGTGATGGGCCCAGAACTGGACACAGGATTTGAGTACAGCCTCCCAAGTGCTAAGTACAGGGAGATGATCACTGCCTTGGTCCTGCTGGGCACACTATTGTTGATACAGGCCAGGATGCTGTTGGCCTTGGCCACCTGGGCCCACTACTGGCTCATGTTCAAATGGCTGTCAAACAACACCCCCAGATCCTTTTCTTCTGGGTCACTTTCCAACTACTCTGTCCCCAGCCTGTAGGGTTGAATGGGGTTGTTGTGACCCAAAAGCAGGTCGTTCACCTGGTACTTCACCTTGTTTAACCTCACACAGCTGGGCTTGGTTCATAGATCCATCCTGTCCATATCCCTCTGGAGAGCCTTCTCACCCTCCAGCAGATCAACAGGCCTGCCCAATGTGGTGTCAACTGCAAATTGACTGAGGGTGCTCTTGATCTCCTTGTTAAGTTCATTTGTAAAGATATTACACAGGACTGGCCCCTACACTTAGCCCTGGGGAACCCCACAAGTAACCGGCCACCAACTGAATTTCAGTCCATCCACCACTACTCTCTGGGCCTGGTCATCCAGACAAGATTTTACCCAGCAAAGTGTACACCCATTCGAACCTTTAGCAGACAGTTTCTCCAGGAGAAAATATTGTTGAAAGCTTTACTTAAGTCCAGGTTGACAATATCCACAGCCTGGATGTAATTAGGACATGCCTTTCAAAAATCCATGCTGGCTGGGCCTGATCTCCTATTTGTCCTACACATGCTGTGTCATAGCACTCCGGATGATCTGCTCCACGACATTACCCAGAGCCAAGGTCAGACTGAAAGGCCTGTAGTTTCCCAAAACTTCCCTCCAGCCATTCTTCTAGTTGGGAATCACATTTGCCAGTCTCCAGTCAACTGGGACTTTTCAGATAGACAGGACTGCTGATAAAATATGGAAACCCGTTCATTGAGCACTTTTGCCAGCTCTCTGAATACCCTTGTGTTTTTTCCATCTGGCCCATAGACTTGTATGTGTCTAACTGGTGTAGTAGGTTACTGATCATTTTCCCTTGGATTGTGGGACTTTTGTTCCACATCCTTTCCCTGTTCTCTAGGACGACTGCCAGCTCACGAAAGTGGCTACCTGACAACAACTTACTCTTAAAGACTGAATTGAAAGAGTCATTAAGTACCTCAGCCTTTTCCTCATCCTTTGTCACTACGTTTCTCTCTGTATCAAACAAAAGATGAAGATTCACTATGGTGGTAACTGTCCTTCCAAAGGACAAAACTCTCCTTTTCCAGCCAAAGCTCTCTGTTCAGACAGGCCAGTCTTCTTCCCCACTGCCTTGTCTTGCAGCACAGGAAGATGGACTTTATTTATCAAATGTAGTAGTTCACTCAATCTGGAAAATTATTTGATTTGCTGAGTGGACAGTAAGTAATCATCAGTTCCTGTTTTGTACAGGACTGTCATAGGGACAGTCACAATTTAAAGCCTAAAATAGATGCAAGAAATAAACACTAGGTGCTAAGCACATATTTAGCCTTACACACTTCTCAGTTTTCCACAAAGATGTGATGCAGAGAAATATTCTATTTTTTCCCCACTTCCTGTAAAAAAAGGACTTTAATAGACTTCACAGTATTTCAAAATTTTTGAAACCAAAAATAATGCAAAGATTCTCCAGAATTATAGCCTAGAGTCCAACCTATAGAAACTCTTCTAGTAGCTGGATGACAGAAGTTCTTTCAGGAATTTATTTTCTTCCCTTTAAATTAAACAGAAGAAAAATTAGACCCTTAGCCTTTGATATTCAAGTTAAATATACTCCCTGCAGTGCTAAAAATAAAAGGAGGTAAATAACATTTTCACAATTATAGTTTACATATTTGATTCTCTGATAAAGAAACCACAACAAGCTAATTTTAGGTCAAAATTTTCAAATAATCCAAAATAATAATTCTCATTTTTATTCTGTGGGTGGATTTTTGGGTTTTCTTTTGCTTGTTTTTTTAAATTTACCTAGCCAAGTTGCAATACTAGCTTTTGAGTGGTTATGTGCTTGTGAGGTGAATACCATCCTAACTAACATATATTTTCCAAAGATAAATTTGAGAATCACTTCATTAAGTTTTTAAAAGCCTAACTACTTCAGAAAGTTCCAGTTCTGAAAAGCTGCTTGTATGAAGAAAATATTTCAATGTTAAGAATTTGACATATAAAATAAAATGATTTGGTGTGTCAAAGGTAGCATGGATCAGATTTTCAATTGTTATGCTGTAGCTGCTTCATTTTCAGTAGTATTATACAAATTAATATCTGCTGGGCAATTAATCTATACTTTTTCCAACAAATACTCTCTTTCAGTAGTGGGTAACAGTTGCTGTAATTATTCTATGATACGAATGTAAAATAAGTTGAAAACTATTTTTTGCATAATGGACATTATTTTATTAATGACTTCAGATAAAAATTCCTAAATCTGTCAGAGCATGACACTCCAGTGTGCTGGAATTATTGTGTGTAAATTAATTTACAGTCATTTCTATTTGTTTCACTGATATATATTTTTATAAATATTGGTCCAAAGAATTTAGCATTACACAATGGTTTATCTGTTATCTTCATATTGTATTCAAAGAACTAAATGAAACATCTTTGATGATGAAATGTACTCTAGGATTGTGACACTCAGTATTCTTACTTTAATCAATCCCAGCAGACATATCTTACCATACTAGATCAAACAAATTGCACTTTTGATTTAGTTTGAATCTAGTGAGGGTGAATAAACTACATTTATTCCACCTTACTTTATGGCTGATAATGGGCAAATGGATAACCAGATGGCATAATTTTTGCAAAATTTTCAAGACACATCCTGCAGCAAAAAAAAAAGGTTCAAAAAGTTTCCTCTGGCATGTATGTCAATTCATTCAAGTAAAAATTGTCACAGAAGCTACTGTTTTTCCACTACTGACTTTTAAAATGTATAAATGGCAAATCTCAGAATAACAAAAGGCACTTTTTATGTATAAGTGCAATTAATTCTGTCTCTTTTTTTCTTTATTCTTTCTAATTATTTTATAGCAGAAGGTTCTGGAACACGCATAACAAAAATCAAACATCTTAAGATGCATAAATTTACAAATGGATTTTGTTTACTTAAGATGAAATAATTTAATTATAAATAGCATATATTCTGAATGACACATTTTTCATCGAAAAATGGAAGCTTCCACAGTAAGCCAGTAAGGCATCTGAATGATTGAAATCCTCCTTAAGAGAAGGCAGTAATCAGTCTCCAATAAACCCTTGTCTATACAGGTGAAATTCTAATTTTGGTTATAACTTATATACCTATATGGTAAACTCTGCATGTGGAGCTGCATAGGGGCATCTCTGGGATGGGAAGATTTTCCATCCAGGCTGGTAATCGAAGCATACATTGAAACACATAGGTAATGCCTAGCAGTTGGTTTTGACAGGGGCATCCCTGGGACTCTCTGAAATTTCCACCAGGAGAGACTCTTCAAGAATTTGTCAAATGATTTTTCTGCAGCATTCTGGCTGAAGGCAGGTGGAAGTACAATCAGTCACCCAGGGTAGTAATGACTAAGCATTCTGCACATAAGTAAAGACTCAAAGTAAGTTAAACATCCAGTAAGAATTATACGCACTCATTGTACCCAGAAGTCCAGGACAGGACAGGTCTCAGGGCACATTCAGATATTTGCAATTTCTGTTCCGTTTACTTTGATATTGTAAAATGGCAGCGGAGAGGTGAAATGAAAATGCTCCTTTTCCTTGAATTTTTTGTTCTTGAACTTTGATCTTCAGCTAGTGGCCTGCTCCATAGCTAGGCTCTCACATCAGCAGAAGCCCTATTGTCAGATAATGGTACAAATATCAAGACCTGTAATTAGGAGAGAGAGATCTCTTTCTCTGCTTCAGCATCAGCTGAGCAGCAGCCTCTAGGAACCAGAACCAAGGAACAGGGAGAAGAGGAACTATTTTATAAGCCAGAGTGTTCAATAAGCATCTGAAAGTCCTCTCTCGCTATGAGCCACACTGCAGGATTACATCTACAGGAGAAGCAGTGAGGAAAGCACACTGAATCTGTTATGTTGTCTCTGGTAATAAAGTCTTTTATGTATGCTGAATTTCTATATAGCAAGTTTGGAGTAGTTTATTATGATTGTGTTTCAATAGGGTGCAGACAGACACCTGCTTTACTGTCCACATTCGAAGGCAGGTGGACAAGAGTCTGTGCCATTTTGTATGAATGTGTCTTTCCTGTTCTTTATCAGGGCCTGTATCTGGAAATACAATTATGTTTCCACACTGGAGTTTGACTGATCCAGAGAGTAACCTGGAGGAAAATATGTCAATCTTCACTTGTACCTGTACACAAACACTGAATACATTTATAAGGTGGGCTTCAGCTCCTCAATAGCACACTTATTTCCTAATTGCAGAAAACAAAGCACCCATGACAGCCACCGGGAATTTAGTCAATAGTACCAGGTGGGCTTGGGGATATATTCAGCTCATCTCAAAGATATTTCTAAAGCCATATCCACACAAAAAAACCACCTCCACTTATTTAGGTGGTCTTCTTCACAATACTCCCTAGAAGAAATTCAGATATTTGACCAATAACAAAAAAGGACAGTTCTGTATTACTTCCTTTATCAACCATGTTTTTTATCAAGTATGGAAAAACAGTTATAAAAATATTTTACCTTGTTTTTCAATTGCTGCTGGAATGTGATGCCTTTTATTTTTCCCAGCAGAGAAAGGGAAAAGAAAATGTTAAGGACTCCTCATGGCCATTTTCCATTTAAACTGCACACTTTTCATTAAAAAAAAAAAATCTTTTCTGTTATAGAAAGGTCAGCACAATTCAGGAGTTATGAACTATAAAGTTTCAGATATGTAAAGGCTAAAAATGTATTTTAAGTTTTACTTGAATTACTGATAATTGTTCTTTAGTTTTTGAATCTGTTTTGTACAAGTCTGATATTCCAAGTCTCTGTGAAAACATCTTCATGAGCCAGCATTGTGCAAAATGAGAGAATGGCTTAGTGACATTTATAGAAACTGGAAATCCACAACGATGTCCAAGGTTTCCTGTAAGTAATGCTCCAAACAGAACTGCAGTCTCAGTGTGCAAAAACATACAACATTTTCTAACTATAACAAATCTAGTTGGAACAACTTTTAAAATAATTTAAATTAAACTAGCCTATTTCTCTATTTACCTTTGCAATCTATAATTTTACATTTTTGGTAGATTTTCTATGACCTACACCACTGTTAATGAGCAACGAAGGGGCAGTTCCTTGCATCCCAAAGATGATTTGTTCAGAATGTAATTACCAAAACTCTTTGGTACCCTAGACTGGAAAAACAGAGGATATAAGTTGTTTTGGTTTTGCTTTTGGTTTTTTTGTCAGCGCCTACAGAGACTTAGTTTCAGATGTGTCTAACTTCAGCATTATGTACAATTCACAGATCTGTGTTTCTCTTATATTGCTGAGCTTCAGGGTTTGCAGGTAGTGCTTTACCAGTTCAGTTACAATTCCTCTTCTATTCCAGACATGGAAGGTTGACCTACTGAGAAATTTTATGCAATGCATGAAAGAGAAGCAGTGTGTAGTTGTCGGGGTGGCCCAGCCTGTGGCTGTGGTCACTGAGAGTGAGGGTCAATCGGCCACTCCTGCCTTCTCCATGTGGTTAAATGAAGAAACTAGATGGTCAAATTATTCCCCTCAGAACAGTGAGTCTGAGGGGGATGGGGAAGGCAGGCAGTGATAGTTTCCCGCCACTCCTGGTTGTCAATCAGGTTCCATCTCCTCCCCCGTCCCCTCACAGTTGTTTTAATATTAATAAGTTACCCGAAGGTTCTGTTACCAGGTTCTGTTGATTGGTTAAGTTAATGTATTCCACCCCTCTGTTGCTCCATTGGATGTTCCCCGGTTATGTATTGTGCCCCCATTGGTTTATTCCCTTGTTCTGCCCCTTGGACTGCCCCTTTTGTCGCCCCTTTTAAACCCCTGCTCACCCTCAGATTCTGGCTCTTTGTAGCACCCCCCTTCAGTCCAATAAACTGGAGTTGCTGCTACTTTGAGTCCTCCCGCTCCTTCATCGCCGCGCTGCTACTTTGTTACCATCGACACTGCCAGCTCCCTCTGATGAGCTGCACCTGCTTGTGCTGCTGCTGCTAAGGAGATCAGAATCTGCTCAGCCCGACGGCTGCAGAGGTCTCGGCTGAGAGCCAAGCGTAGAAGGTCGCACTCAAGCCACCAGGCAGCTTGAGATCGGGCAGTGCCTCGGCAGCGACATGTAGTAGCTATCAGAGAATGTAGTCTCCAGAGAGAACCTCGACTCATGCCATGTTGTGATTCCTGTTTCCCACCACATGCCCTATTCTGCAGGATCCTCCCTGTACCATGCAGTCTGACCTCTGAATTCCTCTTGTCATGTGATCCAACATGCAGCATTGTTTACATTTGATTGGAATGTTAAACTGATTGATTCACTATACTGTTATATTCAACTTAGCCTGAATTCAATTTTCTATACTCTCTTGAAGTATAAAGGGTACAAAAATTTTCTGCACCCATGATAATATTTTGTCTTTTCACTGAAGCTGATTGATTTCTCAGATACTGGAAACTTGCTTCTACCAGAAAGTAAAACTGCAATATCATCTTTGAATGTGACTTTCACTTATCTGCACCTGGTATTGCCAGAACCCAAATTCCTTATCTGGTAAAAACAGAAGCAATTTAAAAGACTAACAATTATAATATTGTAAATATTTTTATTTCTTATTTGATGTTCACACTCTTTCCTTGGTAGTCTAATTTACTTTCTGGCACAACACAATGAGGCCATCAAAAGCAGACATATTTCTTCATGAACCAGGTAATGCCTATACCTAATTCCTCATACCTATAGGATGCAATTTAACATTTCTTAGCTTTCCATGTGAAGAATTGTGCAAACTCTAATTCTCCAACTTCTTATGTTAGCACACTCTTTCGTCTCTCCTGGTCCCTTCTTGAACATTCTCTGTTTTTAAAATGGCTCAGTTTTGAATACCAAATTCATTTAGACATATCTTACAGTGAGATGTAGATGTAATGACAATATGTTACTTTTAGTTGATTGCCATCACATGTATTTCCAAAGATTCATGTCAATGTAGATATCCACGACAGCATCCTCAGTGACTCATTTGTTATGACAAAGCTCACACTGTGGAAGTTCATTAGATTGAGTCTCTTTCATCCCACAATATCAGACTTGTGAGAGAAATCTGCATATGTTCCAGGACTGGTTTTGGCCTCAGTGATCAAATATATATCCTACAAAGAGAAAATGTTTCTGTTACTCCATCAAGAGAAATCAGACTTAGGCAGTCTAGTGGCTTTGTTTTCATGTTTCCTTACACTAGGAAGCTGCTCACTGGGAATATACAACAAACATACAAAAAAGAAAGTAAATATCCATACTCTTTTAAAGTTTTTGTGCAACCAAAATATCACTTTTGGCATGGCTTGAATATATAGAGTAATAAATGCCATGTACATTTTCTTGTTTCACTGCTCTTCCTGCTTCACAGGATCCTCTTGGCTCAGGTGGATTTTCCTAGGAGACCGGGGCCCTAGGTCTCCATACAGGGATGATTTGCTGGGATGTCTCCTTCTATGCCTTTGCAAACATTTTCCTTCTATTTTTCTGCATCAGTGCCCCCTTAACCTTTAGCAAAAACCCCTCAGTTTACCACAAAACTTCTGTTTGGTTTTATCTTACAATTAGTCACTTTTAGGAGTGGAACCAGTTACCAGATGAACTATGTCTACATAACAAAGCATCCCCAGCAGGTATTTTCTTCTGTGATCCATACAGAAAATGTACAGACTTTTTCTGACACTAAAATCTGACTTAAGATATCCCTGTCATTCTGGGTCACTCATCTTTGCTCTTTCACTTTTATATTTTATTCAACCTTGTTGCATTTCACGCTTTATGGAAATTGAACTAGTAGTAGCATAGTACATAGTTTTATGGTAAAATTACACTTTTCAAAAAAAATTAAAGCAATGTAATAGGGTAGGAGATTTCAAATTTTATTTCAACTTGCTATAGTTTGAGAAAATCAAGTGGAACTATACATTTATTTGTAGGTCTTGTTTAGTAAAGTCTAAACAGTAATCACTAATTTTTGATTGTCTGTACTAACCCAAACACACCAGTATAACACATGCACTAGTATCCATTGCTTGTCTATTCCACACTGAAAAGATATCTTTTCTGAAGAAGAGGAAATAAATCATTAAACTTTATTAAAAAGATAAATAATTCTTAAGATTTAACAGAAGTAGTACAGTAGTCTCCCACTGCCCAGTTGATGTTTCCTGACTGCTCAAAGCTATCTGACCAAGGAATGCTACTTTTCTTTGTGTCTCCTAAATATATTTTAAGGCATAAATGCTAAAATAATTTTTAATGAATAAAGGTTTCATGTCAGTCTGTTCATGTAATGAGGAATTAACATTTAATTTCCAATAATTAGCTTGATGTCAGTATAGCATGGCTGAATTTTCCCATTTCTAAGAACAGCATTTCAGGTCTGTTCTCCAACTGTCACTCACTGTGTGTAACTAATTTCCGGTCAAAGACAAGAATTACTCAACTAGAGTAGCAGTAGTTTATAGTAGCAGGACTAGCAAAATTTTGAATGGTCATATATTTTTGATTTTTAATTTGGTTTTTAATTAAAACCATTGTATATTCTCTGCACAGCTGTGCTATTATTATAATTTACTTTTAAATGTGATGATATTTCTCTGTTAAGATTTGAAGTATTTTTGTTAAAAGGAAACCAATGAGGTAGCTCAAGTTGAACAAAATTATATTATCTCCTTTTATCTTTACACAGACATAAACAGGCTTTGGTTAAATATTCTAGTATTGAGCACTCACATGCATTTGATTAGGTTTGCATTCAGAATATAAAGATGTTCTAGGTGTCCTATATTTGGAGAATTGTATTATTTGGATAAATTGTATTAGATTGCCTCAGTTCTATTTGTTTCTTCACAACAACCTGCCTTATCAGCTCGTAAAGGTCCCTTTGGCTATATACACCCAAGAAATGATCATAGGCGTAATGTGAAGATTTTATTCTGGTCAGGAAAGGGTTCCATTACCTCGATGTAACAATATAGTACAGAGATCAAGTCAGACCGTTAAATATTCATCAACAATTTCCACTTGATGGAACTCTGGTTCATGCTTGTTTAAGTAAATTTACAACAACAACTGTTATCAGGTGCAGCGGATCAGTTCTGGACAAAAGTTGAACCATTATATGCAAAGATGTATTTACTGAACTACTTATTTTTATTGGTACACTGAACAGTTATTTTTCAAAACGTGTCTTTTTAAGAAGGTATTTATTAGAAAACATCTGTAATTTCAAGGCAAATCTTAACTAGTTCGGCATATACTAGAATGCCGATAACTGTATACTGGCTGAGATTTTTAAAACTATTGGTTAAATCAAAGAGAGAAATCCAATCTGATTTTTTTTCCTACAGTAGTAATAATATTTTCAGTGGTACTTTTAAAAATAATTATCAAGTGTGTTAAACCTAAGCAATACTTACACCACAACTTGAAACGAAATGCACAGATTTATTAATAGTGTTTACATATTGATGCTCATGACAGTTAATTTGAATATGAAATACTAATCTGACTTTGACCTTCTTGATTTCTAAGAGATAAATTTGTGAGTCAGTAATTTCATTTCTCTAGACTTCTCTTTATTGCAGTGTAAATTTTGTATTACGAACAGTCATTTTTGGGTGGATGTTAAATAACTATGACAATCAATTTGTAGACACTGGTAACAAAATTGTGAGAACCTTATACAATGAATATTTTACTTAAGTTGAGGAAGTGATTCAATTGCAAGAGCAATAATTAACTCCTGACTGAAAGGACAAGGCTATACCAATGAGGAAGTTGTGCATTCATGACAAAGTTTTTCATATTATTCCTGAGGAATCTCTTATTCTAATGCATCAGAGTGTGATACAGGGCTGATTTACTATTAGCACATGCATTCTTACTACAAAATAGAAAAAAAAAATTAAATCACTTCTAGACTAGCCAGACATAGTTTCTTATACCACTGAGAATATTTCTAGGTTTTGTAATACTATGGGACAACTTTAAGACTGGAAGTTTCTTGGTAAGTGTTCTGTTCCATGCTTATTTCTTTTTTCCCCTCTCTTACATAACCTAACAGTTTAGTAAATTTTGGAGCATTGAGTTTCTGACTAAAAGGCAAGGAGTAGACCTTTTGCTTTTTTAAAGATGTTTCATAAAGTCTTATATATTCAGTGTAACTTTGAAAATCATGCTGCAAGGAAAGGGTGCTCATTTGACAACACAGTATGTGCTGCCCTGGTTAATTTCCAATACTGGCAGCTGAGACCTGGTCTGCATGGCCTTTGTTGGCTATTTGATCGTTATTCAGGGACCACAGAATGACAGAATGGGTAAGGTTGGAGGGGACAACTAGAGACCATCTAGTCCAGCATCTCTGCTCAAGCAGGGTCTCATAGAGCATGTTGCTTGGGGTTGTGTCCAGATGGTTTTTGAGTATCTACAGAGAAGGAGACTCCACAATCTCTCTGGGCAGCATGTTCTAGTGCTGTCACCCACAAAGTAAAGAAATTCTTCCTCATGTTCAGGTGGAACTTCTTATGTTTCAGTTTGTGCCCGTTGCCTCTTGTCCTGTTGCTTGGCGCCACTGAGAAGGGCCTGGATCCATCCTCTTCACGCTCCTCCTTCAGATACTTATAGATATTGATGAAGTTCCCTCTTAGTTGTCTCTTCTCAAGGCTGAACAGGTTCAGCTCTCTCTGCCTTCCCTCATAAGAGAGATGCTCCAGTTCTCTAATCATTTCCACAGTCCTTTACTGGACCTGCTCCAGGAGCTCCATGTCTCTTTTGTACTGAGGAGCCCACAACTACACTCACCACTCCAGATGTGCCTCACCAGGGCTGAATAGAGGAGCAGGATCACCTCCCTTGACCTGCTGGCAATGTTCTTCCTAATCCACCCAGGATACCTTTGGCCTTCTTGGGCACCAGGACACACTGCTGGCTCATGGACAGCTTATTGTCCATCAGGACCTCCAGATCCTTCTCTGCAGAGCTGCTTTACAGCAGGTCAGCCCCCAGCTTGTCCTGGTGCGATTATTCCTACCCAGGGGTAAGACCCTGAATTTGTCTTTATTGAGTTTTAGATGGTTCTTCTTTGCCCATCTCTGTAATCTGTCCTTCTGAAGGTCTGTACAGCCCTCTGGGGTACTGGCCACTCCTCCCAACTTTGTGCCATCAGTGACCTTGCTGAGGAAGCATCTGTCTCTTCATCCAAGTCATTGATGAATAAGTTAAACAATACTGGGCCCAGTACTGAACCTTAGGCAACACCTCTAGTCATGAACTTCCAACCAGACTCTTCCACTGATCGTAACTCTCTGAGTTTTGCCATTCAGCCAGTTCTCAATCCACTTCACCATCCACTTGTCCAGCCCACACTTCCAGAGCTTGCCTATGAGAATATTGTGGGAGACAGTATCACGTATGAGAATGTCAGGATTTAAGCAAGGAGACTCCTGAAATAAAATCTATTACAAATAAAGTTGGGAGCAGAGCAGCCTGTCATAGTCACTGCTGGACAAAGTGAAATGCAACTCTGTAAAATGTCATGTGCTGAATCTCTAGTGCAAAATAGTGTCGATCTGACAGAAGAGGCTATGGTTACAAGACATACAATGGCTCAGCAACTGTATATAAAACTTTTTAAATGTTGCCTACAATCCTCCTAGAATTAACATTGCAAATTACATTACCAAGCTATTCTGAGAACATATATTTCTGAGAGTTGTATAGGTATTAGCAGCAGTACAACCTTTACCAGAGAGTTTGCTATACAGCCCCACAGACATGCAACAAACAAAACAGAGACAGAATCGAGAGGGTCAAGATTAGATGAGAGTTACATTTGCTTTCATCCCTTCAATCAGTAGCATCACCAGTGGTCTAACTGCAGCCTGATGGTGGTATCCATATGACAAATTTTCCATCCACCACCTCTTTATCAAAACCAACCTACAGTGGTAAAATTGTGGTTGTGCAAATAGAAGGATAAGGTGTTTCTTGCAAAATTCGAATAATCACCTGTCTTGCAGTCTCCTGGGGAAGTCTGTGGCATTTCTCTATTTTTAATTCTGAAATCTGGTTTTTTTCAGTCCCTACTCAGTAAAGGACTTTTTCATACTCAGATCCCCTTTGAATGATATAAATAAAAGTCTTCTTTAGCTTGTATAGGCAAAATCACTTTAGCTTTAATTTAGCTAGCCTAGGTGTCAGGAGCAGCCAAGATGTGGCTCACAGATTCCTGCATGAAACATTTAAAACCAGTGATCTGTACTCAGAGACATGGGCAAACCAAACATTTCTGTTTGTACTGTTACTTAAGCAGATCATATCTTTGCTGCAGCTTTCATAGAGAAATCTTTCAAGTTAAATCAGCAGGACTTGAGAAGATGTTGATTGTCAAGTATACACCTAACCATTTTGCTAGTCTAGGGCGTGGAAATCAGGACACAGATCAGTTCTGTGTCAGAATAATATCCATAGCTCAGAACAACTGCTGAGCAAAGCAGCTGCCACAGGCATTATTTGTCATTACGTTCCAGTATTAGCATTTTACAACAAGTCTTCAACTTAAAACCAATTAAAAATCCACCCCAAAACTCCACTGACATACATTAAAAATCTGGCAGGACTGTTCTATAGAGTCTATAAATGTTAAAATTCATTCACTTTGAACTACCATTACATTTCAGTATGGGCTGGGGCCTCTGGAGCTGCTGGAACTGGCTATACCAACACACTAGCAAAAATTTTGTGTTCATAAGCATATTTTATGTATTTTCTTTAAATGTAACAACAGCTGAATGCTGCCCAAATTAAAGTGCAAACACACAATACAAAATCTGCACAGAACATATTTGACCAGTGAGCTACATTCAAAGATATGCCTGTGAATACAGAAATAATAATAATCTTTAGAATAGAGGCTTTATGCTGTTTTCATGCTCTCCAGACATTCTGAATTAGGTTGCCAAGACCTCATCTTCCTTTGCTATGCTGCGCCTTGTCACATGAGGGATCATAAACACGGTAATGTTACCGAAAATGCCATCAATGTGATAAAGCACACCAAAACAAGTATTTCAAATTACATTTCTGCAGATAAGTGCAGGTCCCTTTTCACAAAGGTCTAATACTTACTGGCTCACTGACTTCTGGGAAGCTGATGGTTTGGACTTTTCTTGAATATTTTCTGTTTTCTTTAGATAGGTTGCTTCTAAATCACTGCTCACATAACCACGGTTTTAAGAGTCTACAGAGACGTTATTAAGTCTTTTTATTCCATATAGGACTCTGTGGAGGTTTGTTACCTCTTATTCAGAGTTTGTTGACTGCTGGGGTGGAAAAGTCAAAAGTCTTGATGGCTGATGGATAAGCTTCCTTAGCAGCCTGTACACACAAAAGGTAGAAGTCACACTGGAACTTCTGCTCTCCCCATTATCTCAACGATCATTGGTATAAAAATAAAAAACACTCTACTGTGCAAGCCACTGGAAGTTGATCATAATGTATAGGAAGGATTAATCCCTTGCAACTACCTCCAATAGGCAGGTAGTTATTTTTGTGTAAAACCTTTCAAAACATTGTCATTTCCCAGATTTTACTATGATGAAAATAATATTTACTATTCATGGGTTATAGTAGTAAAAATTTTAATAATAAAAAAATACTTTTCTTGGAAGAACACGGACTATGTACCTACATCATTTGAAAGACAGTTATGCTAATTTTTAATACTGCAGTAAAAATGTTCTAGTTTGCAAGCTGCTACATAATGTTTGGCCCAAAAAATGAATTTCGATGTTAAAACTTAGAAATACCTGAAAATATTTTAAAACATACTTGGCTATACAATTTTTGGTGAAATATTTCTTGAAAATAACTAAAAATTGAAATTACAAAATTACATTCTTACACTCAAAAAACATGGCTACTTTATGTATCTAGTCCACAAAATTTTTTTTTTAATTCTTACAATAGATCTTAAAATGCTACAAATTATATGATTGCCAGTTGTCAATAAAATATGTAATATTAATACATATGGTGATTAAAAATACTTTGTTCATGTGCTTGAATGATAGCATTTCTGTCCCATAGCCAAAGACTTGCCTAGTGATAATGTAACATCTATACGTCTTCAAAATATTACTATCTGTCACTCCAGGCTGTAGTTATCTCACCTTAGACATTGGTTTACAGTTTTAGTGTACTTGATAGGGATGAGAAAGGTGATATTACTTCACTAAAGGCTTTTGACTTCACACATATAACTACAATTTTTGTTCATACTGTTCCTTCTGTATCTTGTTTTTTTACAACATGCTTCCTATAGCCATAGCAAATAAAAAACTTTATCCATGCTTGTTCACTCAGAATGCTGTTGCAAACATTTTTTTTCTTGATCTTTTACTCTGGGTATGTTAAAACTTTTGCTGGAACCATTCACTGATATGTTTTCTATAGTCAGTAGAGCTTCAACTTTATTTTTCCTAGCTTAGTGTCATCTTCTTTTCCCATCTCTCAGTCCCCTTTCATCCATAGGGAGGAATCTTTTTTCCAGTATCCCTATATTTCAACCATGAAAATTCTTCCCTCTTACCATGCATGTCACCCTCCACTTTTGAAGAAGCCTCCCCAACTACACATTTTTTGTATTATTGTCTTTTAATTTTCTTCTCATAACTGTTTTAAAATCACACAGAGAAACAAAGGGTTTGCAAAGTTTCAAGCTGCTGTATGTGCTGTCATCTGCCTGTATTATGGTGAAGAATTGTCCTCTATTTTTTCTTTATATTTTGACTCATATTTTCTTCTCTTAAACTAGTCTTTCAGCTCTGAACTTTTTAAATGCACTGACTTGCACAATATCTACACCTGGAGTTCACATACATTATCTTCATATGATGTAATAATGAGAAATAATATTTTGTTGGTCATCCATGAGAACACTATAAGGAAGACCTTGATTGGATCATAGGCATGGGGAGGGATTTGTCACAATGAAAGGCATTAGGGTCCAGGTTGTGTTTTCCTTGTGGGGAAGGCTCAAGTAGGAAGGGATTAATCCTGCACATCAATATCTGCCTGACATTGGAAGCTGTGCTACTGGATTGTATTGGGATCCTTCTGGCAAAGTGGGGTGAGAACATCTTCAGAAAGTAGTCTGCTTACCTGCTGAGGGAGATGGGCACATTCCCATAATTCCTCCTGCAATTTATGGTTGGAGTCATATCTCAAATATCAGTGCACAAAATATACAGCATGGGAAATAAAGAGAAAAGTACTGTTGGTGCAGAGTCATACAGCTACAATCCGAGAAATCTGGCAGCACAGCTCACGTCATCTCAAATGCTGTAGTGGATCTGATTGGGATAGAGGCATTTTTGTTCATAAGAGCCTACCTGGTGCTGTATTTTAGATTTGTGACTAAAGCAATGCTGGTAACTTGCCAATGTTTTAGCTGTTTTAAAACTGTATTTGCACATGGCTTTTTCCCACTCCAAAAGTACCAAGGCTTTTTCCCACTCTGGCCCAATGGGTAGACTGGGAATGCATGAGAATTTTGAGGCAAATACAGCAAGCACAAATGACCTGAACTGTGTAAAAGGATGTCCCATACTATATGTTCGCATGCCCAGCAATAAAATCTCAGGGAATAGAGAAGGAAAGTGAGACATTTATGGTTATGCTGTTGGTCTTCACAAATAGAAAACAGCTGGACATCTGTCTGCCAATGGGAAGTAGTGAATGAATTCCTTGTTATGTTTTGCTTGCATGTGCAGCTTTGTCTTTTATCTCGACCCACCAGATTGTCTTGCTTTTACCCATCTAGTCTTCTCTCCTATGCTAGTGATGGTGAGTGAGAAACTGGGTGGGGTCTTACCTGCTGGCCAGAGCCAACCCAACATAATGTTGAGAACCCTGCTGTGGAATGGGCAACAGATAATTTGGAACCTTATGTAATGTGATCAGAGTGGAAGCCAAAATGAGGTAATTGCTGTGTCATTTGCAACAGACTGCCCTTTGAGAGCAGGGGAACAAAACTGCCTTTGAAACAGCCTCACAATAACAGGTCCTGGATCTCATGGAAGACTTTACCTGACATTTGTTGAGATGAAAACTTGGAGAAGCTCAGATTTCTGGAGTCTGTCAGGATCAATTTTTGATACAGGTTTTGGATGGTCAAACTAGAGAAAATGCCCTGCTGCATCTACTGTTCATGCGAAAGAAAAATGTTCATGGATTTTAAGATCAATGACAGCCTTTGCTACTGTGACCAAGCCATTGCACAATTTTAAATTCTGAAGTAAGCAAAAAAGGTAAATAGCAGAAAAAAAGACTCTTCAGGAAGCAGAATTGGGAACTGGCCAGCAGCTTCCCAAGTGGCCTTGTCCTCCCAGGGACCTCATTCTTAAGGGCATGATAGCCCATGACAGTTTGCTGATCTTCAAGGACAATCTCCTCAAAGTATAAAAGTGATCTACCTTCATATGCAGGAATTTGCAGAAACAGAGAGTGAAAGGAGCTCGGAGTTTGTCAAGGCTAAGTGAATAAAGTACACACTAGAAGCAGCTTTATTTGAGATATATGAAGGTACAGCCAGCTGTTAGCTGGAATAATGTTACACTGGCACAAGATAATGTTCAGGAGAAGAAAAAAGATGCAGACAGTGATAAATTTAATCACTAAGTAGGAAAACCTGAAGAAGGATAACTATAGTTTTACTAGCTACTAGGGGAAATTTCTAATATAGGAATTCACCTATATTGAAAGTGAGCATGCTATATTTTGAATAAATTAAAAATTGAATTTCAATAAAATTTTTTAAATAAGTATTTTGATTAAGTGATGAATTAAGATAATCTGAGGAAGGTACCAAAAACCTGTGAGCTAACCTGAAGAATGATATATAACATGCAGGCAGAAAAGGTTGCTGAACACTTTGGAAGATTAATAATATAAAGTACCTGACCCAGAAGAAATGCCAAAAAACCACATTTAAATCATGGAAATTAAAGGAATCAAATCATTTGCCAGGCTACTTGGTAATACTCTTGGCTATATATTGTATTATTAGCATAAAAGTTTTATTGTTCTTATTTTAAATATAAAGGAAATATTAAATTTTTATTAGGTATTCCATAGTTACACTAACTTAATCCATAATCTGAATGACAAAATTACTATAAATGTTAAGAATAAATGAGTCTGTTATACAAATTAATGACAAGTATTAAACTGCATCTGGAATCAGACTTGAATCCATTTATATCTGCAAATGTTACCTGTGTGGTAAACAAGAAGAGATGAAAGGAAACACCTTGAAACACTATGTACTGTCACGGTTCTATTTTGTGCACAGAATAGTCATTCTTCAAGACAGCTGTGACAGTGGAACTTGAGAGGCTAGACTTGGAGTGTTAGTAAAACCAAGGACATAAGCAGTGAAGAAAAAAACAGAACACTTGGTTTCAAAACCGAAATTAAAACTTTAGTACAGATGAATTGCTGGATGTTGAGAGGAGAGGAGAGGAGAGGAGAGGAGAGGAGAGGTGTGGG